>APFE030900842.1:0-47890 GCA_000404065.3 Pinus taeda | reverse complement strand
ACTTTGAATTATATAATTTATCTAATACTTCATGATGGTGGTGGTTAATGTCTATTAAAACCAAATTTTGGTCCATCAGATCTAAAGAAAAGCTTGGAGAGAAGCTTCTCGAGCTCACTAATTTTGACAACTTAAAAGGCTAGGAAAGTCAGTATTGCAACAAAGATTTTGAAACTGAGATCTAATGTGGTGGTATGTGGAGCACTTTAAGAGAGTAATTTTCATTCTCAATGTTCATATTCTCACAGAGATGGCACTCATAACACCTCGAGCACATTTTTTTTATTAATTATTAATATTATAATAATGTAATAATAAAATATTTAATATATTACGATTTTTTATATTAAATAATAGTTATATGGATTTAAATTAATAATTCTTATTATATTTTAAATAAATTTATAGTTTTCCATAAAAAAATATAATATTATATTATGATTTTGGTAAAACTATTTTTAAATTAATAGAATTACAAAATTTAAATATTAAATATAACCCACTAATTATAGTTTTATCAAAAATATTTAATAAAAAATTATAATTTTTCATAAAATATACTATAATTTATAACTCCATAATTGAAATTTTGGCAGAAAAAATTTAAAATTAAAGATCAGGAAATTTACATATTTAAAATTACATCCTAAATTTGAAATGATTAAAATATTTCAATATTATTAATTTTATATTTTTTATAAAAATAAATAAATTTTATTAAATCTAAAAATTATAAATTTTCATAACATTTAATATAATTATAATTTTCATACAAATTATTAACATTATTAACATTGTATAAATCTAATATAAAAATATATTTTATATATTAAAAAATAAATTTAAAATTAATAATTTTCATTAAAATGTGGTGGTGAATGTGAATGAGGCAATTGTTATCTTAAGCTAACAACTAACAAAAAAAATATCAATAAAAAATATTTAATTATTATACACTGAAAACGCCATAAAAAAAAAAAATTATAATTTCCCCAGAATTTAATGTTTACTGTGAATGGTGTATTGTTAATCCTCATATAACAGCCAACAAAATAATCCAGAAAGAATATTATAATAATAATTAGGAAGACCAGATTACTGAAATACATACAAATTTTCAACATTGACTTATTATAATCCAGAAAGAATATAATAATAACAATTAGGAAGACCAAATTACTGAAATACATGACATTTTTTAACATTGACTAATTATTTTAGAAGTCCATCTCTTTTAAATTTTAATATGAAATTTTTTAATGGTTAGAATATTAAATAAAAAAAAAATATATATAAATTAAACACTCCAAAAAACTAATTTAACCTGACTTCCTGGTTGAATGCATTATGCTTCTGGAATACTTTACCGCACAACAGGTTGTTCTGTGTACGATGATCCTAGGATCCTTTACAAAACGGTTGGTAAGGACAAACTCATCTTTTAAAATTCCAAGTAAAAAATGCATTTCAATTTTTGTGCACACTATTTTTTCCCTACACCATGGAGTCATCTGTGTGAATTCCCAAAAATCAACTCAAGTGCAATTGACTAAATTGCACAGACATCGTACATATATTCGTTGAAATCTGCGACCGACCCGAGACCTGAAATCAACGTACCCTCGGGGGCCGAAGAAATCTCAACTTAATCTGTAAATTTGGCAGTCAAGGCAAATTTAGCAGCTTAAATCTAGAAAATAGAGACCTGAAATAGCAATAATGGAAGTATCAAGTCAAACATCACCGAACGGCCCTATTCAATGGTGACGAGCATATCTCATCTAATATTTCTATTCTGTTCGCAGTGACGATCTGTTACCTTATTGCATGGCATTCTACACGCGCCAACATCTCGCGTTGGATGAGCTATATCCATATTGAATGATGTTAGCATAAACTCCTAGTATTAATTGCAATGCAGGAAAATCAGACATTGGGTTCTGCAACAATTACTTGAGAGTTTCGAGTAACTACTCACAAACTACTTTTTTCTTTTTTGTTTGAAATAACCTCTCCTTATTTTTGGGCATTGAATAGCTGTTATCCGTCCATATTGGAGTTTTCCTAGGTCTCTGAATCTGTACTTCTGCATTGAATTTCACCTTCTGTTCCCCCCTGCAGGGTGGTTTTTATTTAAGGCACTGTGGTTATTTCAGTTGGCAGTGAAAACTGGTCCTGCTGGAAAAACAACCATGGTGCAGAGGCCTCGTATTCATCATGGAGCTTGCAGGCTGTCTCGAGTTCGATCCGCCAAGGCTGCGTCCTTTGTTGGTTTGGTTTGTTTCAGTGGACTCCTCTGTGTAATGCTATGCACTCTGTTTCCGCCTCTGTGCTCTGTTAGAGAGGAGCCTTACAATCTACCCAAGGTAATTGGGCTTTGTTCACTGTAAGACTCTTTCTTTATTGCTCGTGTATTGGAAGAAAACTGCGTGAGAAGCTATTGGTCACCAAGTTGGCAACGTTCATTATAATTGCATCCCACAAACTTGGAAACAGTTTTCTGTATTTTGTCCTTCCATGGCCACAGCCATAGCTGGGTAGCGTCAGTTTGGTTTTGAGAGGCATTAGCCATTAGCCTCACTAGAAGCTTTGCCCATCCAGACGTTGGTTGATGTGATATGCATCCACCAGAACTGGTGCATTTTTAACCTTGCGGGCCATTTGGGTTTCAGTGTCATGCCTTGTGGGCCACCTCTGACTTGTCTGTTCATCTTTGTTTTGTTATTTCTCCAAGCAGTAGTCTATAACGCGATTTTTTGAAAGTCTTTCTGGTGGATTTTTCCGGTCAAAATCCGGCAGCAATTCATTGGAATCCCAAGTTTGATAGCTAGTTTCTGCACAATCAATGGCTCCCAGGGGTTTTCCAGGGCGCTGAATCCAAATGTGTAGTTAAAAAACCATTTTAACTGCTAAAAATCAAGATTTAACCTCATTTCTTCCGCCGGATTCCGTCACCGGAATCTCCAAAAAGTCGCATTATAGACAACTCCTTTCTGCAATGCCTACAATGCTGTTCTACTCTAGTGGTATAGGTTTTCTTTTCACATTGACATTCTCTTTCCTTCTTTTTGGTTTTCTTTTCACATTGACACTCTCTTTTCTTCCTCTTTAATATGTTTTTTTGATATGGTGCTTGTGATTATGCTGCCAAAGCTTTTGTATTTGCATATTTTTCATGAATGACAGCTCTATAATTATTAATACACACAAATGCATTTTGCCTACTGGTGTGCTTGAATACCATATTCTACTGCCAACCATATCTATTCCCTCAAGCTGCCATGGATTCATCCTTGTGTCTACACATGTGACTATAGATGGACTGACAGAGATATTTGTGTTTATTAGTATCTACACATTACTTAATTTCTCTCTCCTACACTCACATGCATTTTGCCTACTGGTGTGCTTTAATACCATGTTATACTTCCAAGCATATCCATTCCCTCAATCTGCCATGGATTCATCATAGTGTCTACACAGATGACTGTAGATGGATAGATAGATATTTGTGTTTTATGGGTATCTATCCATAATTTAATTTCTATCTCCACGAATGATCAGGCCAGATCTTATTGGGCTAATCCCCTTGCATTTTTCCCTTGGATTTTGGGGCAAATGTAATGCATTTACTTTGAGCAAATTTTTCTCTTCTAAACAGGAGTGTCGCAAACTATTCTTAATATTAAATATTATCTTTTAGTTTTTTCAGTTTAACAGTGCACTTACTAAAATTTTTTTTTCTGTTCTACATGGTAGTGTGGCAAACTATTCTTAATAATAAATGTCATTTTTTGTTTTCTCAACTTCCTTTTGAATCTGGATGGTAGCATGATTCTGAATCCCTCGCATCATATTTTTCAAAGAGGAACTGGCATTTTTACAGTACTCTTTCGACTACCACTGTGGCAATAATGCCCTTCCCCATTCTGGACGGTATCACAATAGTGAGTTTACAACGCAATCCCCCAGAACTGCACCTGAACCCAGCTTCATGAAATGGTGCACTAGTGAGACAGCTCATGAGGCCCTAAACATGTCTCTAGGGGGTTTGAACCTTGGTGTGGAGTATGAAACAATTGTGATTTACCGTTGAACAAAGACCTGTTGACGAGATGCAGGATATCTTAGAGTTCGGGCTGAGAAGAATGTTGAATTTGCCCAACTATAGCCAATTTTCAGTGTTATAACTTCTGATTACATGGCTCGTAAGCTCAGTGTGTCCTTGATGAATGCGAACCTCATCCTTAATGTGATGAGTTCAAGCGTTTAGCACATGTGGATTGACCTTGGGAATGTTATGCTGAATATGTACATAAATAAAACTCTTACATCCTTATCTTTTTAGAGCAGTAAGAATCTGAAAGTAAGATGCATGTATTAGCAGCCATTAGCATTGCCTTATGAGAAAGTCTGCTGCAATGTGAATGATTTATCAATTCTCTGCAATGAAAGCACCCGTTCAATGAATTTTGTGTTATGCTTGTATTGAACTCAAAACCTCATACACATGGATGTATTTGATAAGATGAAGCAAAGCTGATGTCATTTAATGCTTAGAAGGTTTGTATGGCCTAGCTACCGATAATGAAAAATTCCCACTCAAATTGATAAATTTTTGCTTCGAGACGATAAGAAATGGATTTGAACGTCAAAATTATCTGCTTTCAGGTGACTGGTTTAGTGCACCCTGTTATTGAATGAATGAATAGATAACTATGGCCAATTACCAGGAATTTGTCCTTTTCACAGGACTTCACGCTACAGTCTTAATTACAGTACTTATGGAGTTCTAACTTCTCAGATAATTTGGTTGTCATGATTTTACTGATGATATTCATATGAAATTTGATTTAGCAGGCAGGTGTCTTCGATATGCAGAAGAGGGTGGGTGCATTTAGTTGGATGAGGGAATCAACTCTACCATATTTATCTAGAAGGCCACAATTACAAATACAATCCAATTTTTCCTTAAAGGTGCAGATCTTTCCTAGTATGCATTGATGACTAATTCCTCGTATGCTAATGTGGATCACAATATAACTTGGATGCTGCTGTGTAATAAAAGTCATGATCCGATATAATCATACTTTGTTTAGTCACTAAAAGTTCATCTAGTGTGATTCTGTTGACATTTTTCTTGTAGTCTTCTCTTTTGATCATTTCGTCTCTTTGGGAAGTCTTGACTTTAGATGGATGTCCCTTAGGAAGAATCTGTCTCATTTTTACAAGTTGATTGTGCTAAAGTAGTTTGATGATCTGTTCCAAATGGTTTCTTATTGCTGATTTTATTTATCCCTGTTAATTAAAGGCCTTTTTGTCTCTCTGAACAACTGTATCATTTGCAAACTCAGTACTAGGCATGGTAGAAAATCACAGTAAGTAGGTAAATTCTTCGTAGGATGTTAAAACTTCAATTATTGCCTTGGCATGGATATATTCCATATATGCTTCTCTTGGTTCTGTTTGGATTCGCATCTTAGCTCCCAGTCGCCAACTATAGGAATTTATGGCTATGATTTTCCATGTAAGCTTTTCATTCAGGCATTCTTGCTGATTTAGGTTCACAGCGAAGTCTTGGGATCATGATCTATCCCTACTTTTTTCAATTTTTATGCAATGCTTTTGAGTTTTGGAATTTGTTTGAATTTACAGCTTTGCATGTTTAGTTTCTTTCTGTTGTTTGGATCTACTTATATGTGAACTTAAGTATTCACAAGTAGTAGCTCAAAAGTATTCATCATTTCATGTACAAACTGCTCTAGACTTGACAGTTGGATGGCGTGGGTGAGCACTTGGAATCGCAAATGTTATGGAAGCATCCACCGAGTCGAGGTTTTGAACCTTGTGTGGAGCCAACTGAGTCCTACAAAGGTGGTTCTCTGCTTTTTTTCTGTTCTGTCAAAGATATTGCTTTCAGTTTTGTAATGAACTCTTCAGTTTTAACACCCATTGGTTGTTTTTATGATCAGTTGCTGGAGAATCAAGAGGTTATTTACAGGTGCATGCTAATGGTGGATTGAATCAGATGAGGGCAGGAGTAAGTACATTGCATGCATCCAAAATGCATCTTATCTTA
The DNA here is from genome assembly GCA_000404065.3 of Pinus taeda. Taxonomy (NCBI): domain Eukaryota; kingdom Viridiplantae; phylum Streptophyta; class Pinopsida; order Pinales; family Pinaceae; genus Pinus; species Pinus taeda. The sequence goes on along the minus strand of APFE030900842.1, from coordinate 41,811 downwards.
TAGCAAAGAAAGTCCTGCAAAGTTGTTGCATTGGTGTAGCCATCCTGCTGGCTATAAAAGAAAATACGCTATTATTATGAATGCCATTGCGCATCCTACTAAACCCTTGAACGATGTGTTATAACCATAGAATTCTAAGGTCTTTTGATTCTTAGGTGAAACTATCAACAATTCTAACTGTTTTAAACCATGACTGATTGTTCTAGCTGTTTTCTAGTACACAAGGACCTTAAAGAGTGAACTGTGTTTTCTGGATTTGAACTGCAGATCTGTGACATGGTTGCAGTGGCCCGCATTATCAATGCCACATTAGTAATTCCAGAAATGGACAAAAAGTCATTTTGGCAAGATTCCAGGTGTGGAAACAAATCTTTCGTACTTGGAAATTGTATCATGTTTGCTAGTTTTCATAAAAAAAAATTGCTCAATAAACAGTGATGAATAGTCTTATCGGTCGTAAGAAAGTTTTATTTCATGCTTTTTCATTTGCATCATGCATGACGGTGAAATTGAAAGTTCGGATTATTTATTGCCTTGTAATGGAAATGGGCTGTAATAAAATATTTTATTTACATTGGTAAGGATATCTGCAAAAACGTATCTCCAACTTGCCCCAGTGCAAACTCTCTAATAATCTACAGATTAAAAACATTCAAGACTTTTTGTCCAGGTCATAGTGCTTTGACATGGTTATACTTGAACAAACCTCTTATGTATCCTGTTTCTATAGCATTACTTGAGCGATTTAAAAAAGAACTTGATTATTCCATAAACTTATTACTTTAAGCCGTCATTTGGGGTTTCTAATACTCGATTTGTTGCAAATTATGCAGCAACTTTGCAGATATTTTTGATCAGGAATACTTTATCAAATCTTTGGCAAACGATGTAAAGATTGTGAAGAAACTTCCAAAGGACCTTAAATCAGTTCCCAAAAAAGTAAAAATCTTTAGAAGCTGGTCAGGCATGGACTATTATAAGAAGGAGATAGTTGCCTTGTTGCAAGAGTATAAAGTAAGTTTTCTGCGACTCTGCAGCAATGCTCTATATCAGAATGTTTATTAAGCTTGCAATTTTCTAGTTGCATAGAATATAACAATCCCAGGTTTCACTTGAGGATTTGCTTTAGCTGGCTTGTGAACAGAGTGCTAGTTTAATATGGTATAGTCTTAATAGCACTAGATTGCACCTGAAAAATAAGATCTCTTGCAGGTTCTTCGGGCTTTAAAATCTGATTCTCGTCTTGCAAATAATAACCTACCTCCAGATATTCAGAAGTTGCGGTGCAGAGTTCATTACGATGCCCTCCGTTTTGCACCTCACATCGAATCAATGGGAAAGGTAAATTCAGATGATTGGTAAATTAATTCTATTTTTGAGGGGTTTAATTGTTTAGTAGTATTTGAGTTCAAATTGAATTGCAGTTTTTAGTTGAGAGGATGAGGTCTTATGGTCCATACATAGCGCTGCATCTACGCTATGAGAAAGATGTGCTGGCATTCACCGGATGTACCCATGGTCTAACTCCTGCTGAAGCTGATGAACTACGCATTATTAGGTAGTCAATGTTATATGTTTCATTTAGAGTTTCTCTTTCCTGTCCAAAATAGTTTAAACTTGAGCAAAATGCAATATTGTATTGGGGATTGAGAGCGTGGTTTGGGTCATAATGCATCTTGTATTAATTTACAGGCAAAGAACTCCTCATTGGAAGATTAAGGAGATAAATTCCATGGAACAAAGACGTAAAGGTCTATGCCCACTTACTCCAAAGGAAGTTGGCATTTTCCTGAGTGCTCTGGGATATCCATCAACTACCCCAATTTATATAGCCGCGGGAGATATATATGGTGGTGAAGATTCGATGGCTGAGCTTAAGAAACAGTTTCCAAATTTGATATGGAAGGTGACTGGATTTCCATGGTGGCGTCTTCTTTTAATCTTCTTTTAAGAGTTATATATCTGCTGTATTTTCTTGGCGGCAAGTGTTGTGAAATATGTTATTTGAAGTTTTAGAGATGCTCTACACATGCCTGTTATTTTTGCAAAGAAATCCTCACAGGGAAACCAAAGGATGCTTCCCTGCATCATTTGTAAATGTTATCCATAGTGAACCAATCAGTGTAGGCTTGTGTGCCTAATCCAAGGGGATTCAAACTGGGCACCTATTTACATAGAACTAGCCAAATGCCCAATAATATTGGTGACAACCCTTGAGCTTTCCAAATGTTTGGAAACATCTTGCCCTACCCTCAAGTGAGAGTGAGATTGCTGGTAGCTTGCCAGCCCCAACCAATCTATAATGGGCAACCAGGGTGGAGAGCATTACAACTTTTCCCCTTAGCCACTCAAGCTAGAGCGTTACAACTTTTCCTCTTAGCCACTCAAGCTAGACCAAATTGAAAAGCTGTATACATAGCTATCAAAACATTCGTTGTGTTGATGTATCCTATTAAGAAGAGATCAATGTAGGCTTCTTTCTGATGCAAAATCTGCCTCTCAAAGAACAATGTTGACTCAGTGTTTTGAGAAATTGACCACACTAGCCTTAGTTGTGTGCTTACCTTCTAAAACTAACGAACTTCTCCAGATTACTTTTAGCTGGTGATTGTTTGGTAACACATCCAGCTTGCAAAGCAAGGGTCACAGGTTCAAAATCAGTTGGCCAGATATATAAGCCTGGATGGCAGTTTTGTACTCTGAGTTAAGGTATCAATGACAGTTGATATGAATGTAGTCAAATCTGAAGAGGGAACCTCTTTTGTGTCACCACTACAATAATCCATGAAATGGCGGAGAGCATAACAACTTTCCATCTTAACCACTCAAGTTGGACCAAATTGACAAGCTGTACACATACCTATACAAACATTCTTCATGTTTATGTATCCTTTTAAGAAGATATCAATCTAGGTTTCCTTCTGATGCAAAATCTTCCTCTCAAAGAACCATGTTAACTCCTTGTAGCCTTTGTTGTGTGCTTACCTTCTAAAACCAACAAACTTCTCCAGATTACTCTTGTATTGAAAATAAAACCTTTTAGCTGTGATTGGTTGCTAACTCATTCAGTTTCAAATTTAGACCGGTTAGTAACACATTCAGTTTTCAAATTTAGACCAGTTGGCCAGCTTTATAAACCTAGATGGCAGTTTCGTGCTCTGAGCTAAGGCATCAACAATACAGATGATATAAATGACGTAGTCCTCTTTTGTGTCACCGCTGCAGCGATCCATAAAATGTGAGTTACAAGTTCTAATATCAATTAATAGCTTGACTTCTCCCATTATGGGAAATGATGCTTTAGTAGAATCCATTTTTTCTTTTTAGCAGTAATATTCAACATTTGCATACATATATACTAGGTTCATTAGACTCCAACTGCAACACTAGAAGGCTAAGTGACCAGTAATGTGACTTTCAAGAGGCATTACTCGGTGAAACATTACTTATAAAAGAAAAAAACCATAAAAAACGTAAGTTCATTAGACTCCAAACACAACACTAGAAGGCTAAGTGACTAGTAACGTCACTTTGAAGGGCCTCGAGGGGTGTCTTGCATTGGAGAAAACTTGGTGTTGCATGGCATCACCAAGAAAAGCTTTAGCATATTGCATGAAATTTATTTTCATGCGATACAGGGCATATCGCATGAAAATAATTTTCATGTGATACAACAGAGATCTCAAGGCTTGGGCAAAATTCAAGACACTGGTTGTATTACCAAGCATCTCAAAAGCGTGTATTGCATGAAAATAATTTTCATGTAATACATCAAAGACCTTGAGGCTTGGGAAAAATTCAAGACATGGCATTAGATTAGTTGGCACGTCACAAGAGAACAAATGTTCCGAAGGTGTGATATACCACACCCTCAAACATTTTCAAGGATGCAAAACAGGGGCTAGGATGAAGATGAGGAGTTAAACCATCATGCAAATGAAAAATTTTGATGGTGTGACAGATTCCACCACAAAATGTGTGCAATACATGCAAGGCCCAAAACTTTGTTGATGTGATAGACTTGTTGATGTTTGTGAGATTGAAGATGTTTGAGGATATGATAAAGGATGATAAGGGAAAGACTAAGGGATGGAAGTATTGAACATTATGTAAAGAAAAAAACTTTAGGGCATGACTTATCATGCTAATAAAAAGTTTTGGCTTGATATGTCATAGGTTTTGTTGCCACAAAATCTAGCAGACCTTGGAGAGGGGCACCCTACAAGGCTCACACTAGACCAAGCGACAACAATGGGGTGATGACCCACTGTCACCACAGCCAAAACCCCCTACTCTTTATGGATTTTCATTAATGGTTGGAGTCCCGATAAGTGAGAAGGTTGCCTAATGGGTATCCTAAGGCTAGAGGACAAGGTGACACAATGAGGCCTTCTACAACAAAGTCACAATTTAGGCTTAAGGCTCCAATAGGACGCTATTTGCTTCTTGATAGAGGTCTAGTAGAAGAGGCACAAGACGTAGGTCTTGTTTGGTAAGTTGAGTGTTGGTGTGGCCAAAGGTCAAGGCAAGGAGAAAAGGTTTCCAACAAAGATTTTCAACAAAACAAAGGCACATGAAACCTTCATGAAGCCCCCAAGTTGAAGCTAAATCCAAACTAGGGTTAGCTTAGGGCCAGTAACTAGGGCAAAGAAATTTATGGATGAATTTGAAGTGAATGCCTACCAAAATAAGGGATTTTGTGGCAACCACTCTCCTCTTGGCATTTAGACTCTCCAACTCCAAAAATTCCTCTTCCCTGGGAATGTGCACTAAGCCCTAGCTTGGTCGCTCAACCTTAAAGGGGTCGAATTAGGGCATGGAAATGAGAGAGAGAATTTATGGATTAAAGTTAAAGTGATCATCAACAAAGGATGACTAGTGCCTTATCCTTGGGTGGATGGGGTCTACGAGTTGATTAAATGACTAAAAAATTGTTGAGGAAGGATAAATGATGCCCTAGCATCAAAAACCCTAGCAATTACCTGTTGACATGGACTATACGAATTTTCATGGGAGAGCTAGTTAAAGTTCACCACTAGGATTATCATTCACATATTATCCATGAATAAGGCATGCAATAATGACATCTAGATTCTTTCAATAAATTAGGGCATAAAAGAAACCCTAGATTCAATACATTCCATGCATTAGACATAAAGAAAAGGATTTACTCAACAAAATAGCTCACTTACAAGATAACATGCACGATATCCATTCCTTAGATCTAAGACAATAGCTCCAAAGACAAACAATTTGCTCCAAATATCAAAGTGCATTCATAGGTCACATCTCTACCACAAGAAAAGAGGGCAAAATTCTCTAAAGAGAGGTTGAAATCTCCAAGTTGTGATGATGATTTGGTACAAATGATCTCTTCTCTCTTTATATGAGGAGTCATAAAGTCTATTTTAGCCTAATGCCCCTCAAAATCATAAAATAATGTGCTAATCACAAGCTAGGTCACAAATCAACCTATTAGCAATGATAAAACATAACTCTTTCCCACACATGTGAGTCGTAAGAGAGAGAATGATGATGTCATGCATGTGTGAGCCCTTTTAGGGCTAGTGTTGAGGCTTTTTGGTTGCAAGATGTGAGTAGAAGCCTTTTAAAATCATCTCCTAAGGGTTGGCCCTTAGGTCTCTGTTAATGCTCCTATGTGGACCCCAATTCTCATCTTGGAGCATAAAGTGGCCTCATGGGTCTCCAGGTAATGAAAATTCTTGTCTCTACTCCAACATTAGGGCCTTTCAAGGTGGTGCTAGCCCTCCCATGCCTCAAAATGTGAGACCATCCTCCTCTGGGCCCTGGGTCAGCTTTTAATCCCTCATGAAGTGCTAAGCCGACTGAGGGCATGTTGGGTCCAGGCGCATCATCCCATAAAAGTCATCAATGTAGGGCAAAGTGCTAGAATTTTGTGGGTGTTGGAGATGCCCATGGCTATGTATGATGCTCTGCTACTGCTTGGAGTCCCATGGCTATCAATGCTCCACCAGTGGATGTCAATATGCCCCTCTATAGACTTGGGCCCCAATTAAGTTGCCCAAGCCATGGTTGTGGAACCACCTGACAATTACACACAATATCCAGTGCTAGCAACTACATCATTAGGTACGTTTAATCAATTTTGCATCTGAGTGAACCAAATTTGCAAGTAATGGGCAATTTCACATTTCACTCTTCCCTTCCAAAATCAAGGCTTTGAACTCGAAATAGTGTTACCTCCCTCGATAGGAGTGGCTAATAGACCACCCTATTAGGTGTTTCCAACCCCAAGGTGAAATGACATGTTCTTGGTCTATCCTTCAATTGATAGGTGTCATGTGAACAATGATGGAATGAAGGGGAGAAAACTTCATGGCCAAGTGCCATGGTTAAAGGGATCAGCTATGATGGGCTCCTCATCTTGGATGTATAGATGTGAGGAGGGAGCAATTGTGGATGCATGAATTACCAACTCGGCCTTTGTTTTTCCACCCCTCTTGTGCACCTTTTACTTTTTCTTGATTTTTCTTTGTATTACTGCTCGTAGCTCAAGGGTTAGAGCTTGCTTTATATGATGTATGGTAGTGATTACCCCCTTAATGGTCAGGTAGCTCATTGTCTACCAAGGGTTGGGACATGCAAGAGTTCCTTCTCATAATATGAAGAGCAATATGTGCTCAGGAACCAGGTGATGGCCATAATGAGTGAGGTAGAGTTCATGCTAGTCTTTTGCCCACGTGTTAATGTGTATGTCCTAATCATCTTTTGCATTTCGATTTTCTTTTGTTTTTGCTTGTGGCCATTGTATGCTTTTTCTTTTTCTTTAAGCTGCATCAACCTCTTGCCGCCCGAGGCCAAGTTTCGGGCCCTACCCAAGTATGAGGATGTATGGTGCCAATTCCAGAGGATGTATGGTTAGTTGAACTCGAAGAAGGGAGGTGGAATATGGGGCTCATAATGTAAGATGGAAAGTGGTAATTATGGAATAGGGAGAGATGGGACTACACTATCTCAATCAACTTCCCAAATAGTGCCCCTCCTATACCCATTGAGCCATTAGGGGAGGACCCATTGGACTAGGATTGAAAATGAACCCCACCCCCCCAACCCATTTAAGGCAAAGGAACAAACTCATGGCCAATGCCCATCTTTCTCCCATGTTACCCCATAATCCATGTCAAATCCCAAATACAAACAAGCATAAACCCCTTATTGCAAAATGAATAAAATACCTTTTGATTAGAAGCCCACCTTCCAACATGTGCTCTTGGCAGATGAGCGAGGAAACACATGATTGATGTAGGTGGCAGAGATATGAACAACACGTTGTCATCAGCTATGAGTGGTTGTCAAGAGCTACCAGCTAGCCGGCTGGAAGGGATGATGGGAGAAAAAATTCTCCTATGGGGTCATCCACTTGTGGTGGGTAACAAGTTTGAAAGTTTTCAAGGATGTGACAATAGAAACAAAAGCAAGAGACCAAGGAAGAAGATGAAAGCTCAGAGGAATGTAGACAAAGGAAGAAAAGAAAATAGATGGGAGAGAAGAGGAAGAAACAAGGAAAAAGGAGAAAAGGGGTGACACATCATAAGATAAAAAGCTTTACAAAGCACAATAAAGATGTCATGATACAAAGTTCTTTTGTTTGTGATACATCACACAAGATAAAATTTTAAGGTTCGATAAGAAGTTTGTCAGAGGTATGAAATGTCACATGATAGACATTTTTCCAAGATGCAACATGTCGCATGTTATAAAACTTATGCATGTGATAAGAGATTTGTAAAGGGTGCAATATGATGCATTGGGGGAAATTTTCTATGATGCAATAACCCAAGCGAAAGTTTGTCAAAGGATGACAAATGTTCATCATACTATATCATATGGTAAGAATCTTTGGGTCACAATGAGAAGTTTGTTGGATGTGCAACGCGTTGCTCCAGCAAATGGAGGTGGCATAGCTTGTCGTGGGAGAGAAAAACTTCCCCAATGTGATATAACACAAATGGAAAAGTTTTAGGGCGTGATAAGAACCTTTTAGAGGCATGATACAATGCCTTGTAGAAGAATTTCCCGAATGTGACATGGCAAAGAGACCCAAAATGCCTTGATAAGCATGAGACAAAAGAGTGATCCATACTATATCATGCCATCCAGCACATGTGGTGCCTTGTATGGATGACGACATGGTAGGAGAGAGAAATCTATTAAGGAAACTTTAAAGGGCCACAACTTTGTGCTTGGAGCTTAAAATTGAGCAACAATATAATTATCAGCAAACTCCCAACAACCATAATATCTCATTGAGCTCAGAAGTGACCTTAGATTTATGTTTAAGAGGAAAAACTTAATACCCCACCTCCTTAATGCTACCTGGGGGTTTGGGTATGTTACACATATATTGCAGTGTAACTTGAATAACCCACCTCTTTAATGCTACTTAGGGGATTGGGTATGTTACACATACATTGCAGTGTATTGTTGAAGCTTGAGCATTTAAGCTTGGCAATGAAATTGTTGAAGCTTAAGTAGCTGCCTGGGAGCAAGGACATAAAAATCACAATGCCATCAATCATGTAAACATCTAATGTTGGCAGTTTTGAACATAAATTAAATAGAAAGGCATTTCACTTCCAATTATTCAGAAACCTTTTTGTCTACTGTCTGGTGATCGATTGACTTTGAATGCCTTAAGGAGGAAAGTGGGTGAGATAACCACATGGGCATATACCACAAAATGACAAAACAATTGAACTTTTAAATTATAAATATAAACATTGTTGTTGGTTTTTTTTTTTTGCATTAATGGAGAGATAGTGGTAATAAGAAAAATAAACAAATTAAATACCAAAAATTATATGAAATAAAATGAATGGCAGGATAAAATATCTAGGAGAATATGATCATGATCTCTTCGTTTAAGAAAAAAATGAAATATTTAATTATGTTCACACACACATATAAAGTGTTACTTGTATTACTTTTGCAAAACCTAGGAATTTATCGTAACATATCTAATTTCTCGTTTCTGGTAACATAACTAAAAGGTTACCTATTTCCTTTTTATTAGTCGAAGTCATAAAGATGCTACTTCCTAAACAGAGACATATTGATCTGGATTTGGATTCTGAATTTGTGGAAATGGAATTAGTATTTGGACAAGAACATAATCAAAACCATGTTTTCCTTAGACCAAATACTACAACAAAAGACAATACATTATTGGGCAGTAAAATACACTAAATATACCCGTCTAGATTTATCTTTTAAGCACCAAAGTTTTGCACCTCAATTTTTTTTTATCAATTTTGGTGTTTAACAGATCAGGGGTTTAAGATGGATCTATGCTGATATAACTACCACCAGCATAACTAGCATCTTCACTCTGCATAAAACTAACAAACTACCTCTGATAATTTTCCTCGAAAGATTTTTCATCTTGACTTCACGACTGAGAGGTCTAAACAAAGTAAAATTTAGAGTCAACTAGAAAAATTCTATCTGATGACTAGATTAGCTGCCAAAAGCATATATTTTTTAAACTGACACCGATCAGGATTCTAACAAAATATCCATTATCATTCAAAGACAGTTTGAAGGGCTTCAGAACCAGATCTACCCATCGTTTTGAGTCTGCTAACTGTTAACCTTCCAGTCAAACTTGCAGTGGAGGATCTGGAGAGAGTCATTCTCATCCAGGCAAAAGGTATCTATGTATCATTTCCCTTCCCTTTGTTGCTGCCTGATTCATCAGAAGCTTGCATCATGCAAAACTGACGTCAGAAGATAGATGTAATCTAGTCTTAAGACAGTCTTTGTCTATATCCTTTCCTGTTTATTTACTTCCCTATCCCAAGAATTGTTGGAGCAATGAGTGGAGCGCTGCATTTTTTGAGAGTATAATGTTTCTCCTTCAGAATTTTGTGACAAGCTCTTCTGAATGGGCGCAAATTTAGCTGATTTCCATCAATATCAGTTTGGTCGTTATTTACTATTTTTAATTTATTATTCCAAGGACGTTTTACCTAAAAGAATTATACTATATTTATATTCATCGGAAGCATGATTGTATCTTTGAGGATCATCTCATTCTTTCTGTTTTGATAGGAGGCATTGGCATCTGCAGAAGACCTAGCTCCATTTGTGGGGCATGCATCACAAATGGCTGCCTTGGACTATATTGTCTCGATAGAAAGTGATGTGTTCATTCCAACCTACTCTGGTAACATGGCAAGGGCTGTTGAAGGACATCGTCGTTACTTGGGGCATCGCAAAACGATAATACCCGACAGGCAAGTAGGAATAAAATTTGAAGGCATTGCACACTTTGTAGGTTTTAGAATTCAAGACTGAAGTGGTGTTTATGCTTTCTTTGATGCAATCAGAAAAGGGCTTGTCACTCTGTTCAACAAGCTTGATAGTGAAAGACTTGATGGATGGAATATTATATCCAAACTAGTTACAGAAATGCACAGTAAAAGGTAAAAAGCCAACTCCTGTGTAAATAGCTACATAAAGCATATGCATTGGAGAGACACTCATACATATAAAATATACACACTCACTGGTGTTTCTGTCTATCCATTCCTAGTAATCCGATGAATAGAGGGGAAATGCTAAATCTTAGGCCAAATACATTTTGCGCAGGCAAGGAGCACCAAGAAAAAGGAAGGGCCCAATATCTGGAACTAGAGGCATGGAGAGGTCTCGGACAGAAGAAGCATTTTATACTAATCCACTTCCAGATTGTCTTTGCCAGATAAGTTCCACAATCAATCATGGTGGAGATGAGAGGTCGAATTTAATATAGTTTCTGAAATTCAAATACTGCCTACATTCAACAGCAGAGTGGGGACACAGTACAGTATCTGGAAGAGATCACCCGAAGATGCTGAAATTATATGCACATTTGAATGTCCTCTGCTCATTAAAATTATTATGAGCACCGTTCTTTCCTCGTTTATCTTTTGTACTGGTCATGCTATCCTGGTGCAGGAAGACGCCCATGGAAACATCCCCTTCTCTTCAGGGGCCTGCAGGAAAGCACTGTCAACTCTTCTTGACTCTGAGTTGGAAGGATGTAAATAGTTTGGATTGCTAGAACAACCGCATCGATGTATTCCCAACTGAATAAATTCATTGGAGAACAAAGTTTTTTATCAACTTTGATCATCCCGGAAACCGTATATCCCTACCATGTTTCATGCTAGACCGAGAGCCATTGTAAAGTATATGCCAGGAGCTGTCATGGGAAGTCTACATTCTATTAATTATTTAGTCATTGCTGATGAAGGCAGCTGATTTTGTATTTCGTCAGCTTTGGCTCTTTAATAATTCAAAAAATAGTGACTACCCATCAGGATTTCGGTTCACACTCATATGCATTGTCTTCATAATTGTGTATGCTTCCATTAAGCATGTGTCTAACTAATTTTAGATGGATTACAATTGTTTAATACTTTACAATGTTCAATGGTTAAACTTGCTCTAACAAGTGCCAATAACTAAATAATTATGAAATGAAAATGTTTTATAAAGTATTTTCGGCATCAAAAGTTTTACTAATCCAGAGTTTCATTGATCGATCAAATTGATGAGCTATAAATCTTCAAAGTGATATAATAGTATTTTCTTAACCACCCATTTGTAAATTGTTTTAAATTGTTTTATTAAGTGAAAGAAAGCTATCACAGTCATTAAAAAAGTATTACTAATCCAGAGTTTTATAATTATGAAATGAAAATGTTTTATAAAGTATTTTTGGCATCAAAAGTTTTACTAGTCCAGAGTTTCATTGATCGATCAAGAAATTAGTGTATGAGCTATAAATCTTTAAATTGATAAAATAGTATTTTCTTAACCATCCATTTGTAAATTGTTTTTAAGTGAAAGAAAGCTATCACATTGGTTAAAAAAAAAAAAAAATCTAAAAGAACTGACCTTTGATCCTATTTCAGAATTGTTTTATTAAGTGAAAGAAAGCTATCACATTCATTAATTTTTTTTTTTTAAAGAAACTGACCTTTGATCCTCAGAATGATATTGATGAATTCAACGAGCTTAAATGCTACATAGAAATTGCATTGAAAACACTCCAAATAAATGGAGAGGAAATCCTTAACAATTAATTGCAAGTAAACAACAAAGCTAGCATAATATAATCATTTATGGTTAGTGGATTATTATCGCCACTCCTACTTAACCATTTAACTATAACTAAAATCCCATTGAGATAATTTAACTATAACTAAAATCCCATTGAGATAGATGCTTGGTGGACTGTTATAATCACAATAACTAAAATCCCATTGAGATAGATGCCTGGTGGACTGTTATAATCACAAATATATGGAGAGGAAATCCTTTAACAATGTATTGCAAACCAATGCAACCAAGTTAAAGCAAGCTCTCAGAATCATAAAAGAAAGAAAAGGTAAAGGAGCTTAAGTTCAATCTCACTTCAAAATCCCATTGAAAATATCAACAACTATAACTAAAATCCCATTAACGTAGATGCCTCGTGGATTGTTATAACCACAAGCATATGGAGAGGAAATCCTTTAACAATCTATTGCTAACTAATGCAATCAAGTTAAAGCAAGCTCTCATAATCATAAAAGAAAGAAAAAGTAAATCCTTTAACAATCTATTTCTAACTAATGCAATCAAGTTAAAGCAAACTCTCATAATCATAAAAGAAAGAAAAGGTAAAGGAGCTCAAGTTCAATCCCACTTCAAAATCCCATTGAAAATATCAACAAACATACGCATATGAAATAGCCAATTTCAAGCTAGCACAACCAAGTTAAGGAAAGCTATCTAAATCACTGATGCCTTGGGATTGTTATCACCACCCGTACTTATCCATGAAATCAAAATCCCATTGACAATATCAACAAACATGTAGAAGCAAATCGAACTTCCAACTTCCTCCTCCACCGTTGTGTCTGTGATGAACCTTCTCTCAATTCTAGCCTCTCTTGCAAGTCAATGTAACCAAGCTCAACAAAGCTAGCAAGTCATTTATGCTTTGTGAATAGTTATCACCACTCCTACTTAACCATCTAACTACAACTAAAATCCCATTGACGTAGATGCCTTGTGGATTGTTATAACCACAAGTATATGGAGAGGGAATCATTTAACAATCTATTGCAAACCAATGCAACCAAGTTAAAACAAGCTCTCGGAATCATGAAAGAAAAAAAAGGTAAAGGAGCTCAAGTTCAATCCCACTTCAAAATCCGATTGAAAATATCAACAAACATATGCATATGAAATAGCCAATTGCAAGTCAGTGCAACCAAGTTAAAGAAAGCTATCTAAATCATTGATGCCTTGTGATTGTTACCATCACCCCTACTTATCCACGAAATCAATTTCCCAATGACAATATCAACAAACACGTAGAAGCAAATCCAACTTCCTCCTCCACCTTTGTGTCTGTGATGAACCTTCTTTCAATTCTAGCCTCTCTTGCTTTGCTCCCTGAGTTTCTCTTCTAATTTTAGGAGGGGTTGAATGCACATAGACAACATCAAATCATTTAGTTGAACATTGAGCACAAACACTATAAGGGAGGGTGTGAGATCTTCTTCCTTTGCATCCACCATGGTGATCATGGTGGACCATTTTCACCAACAAGGTACCAGCAAGGATTGGAGAATAGCTCTAACATGAGCTTGTTAAAGAAGGGTAGCCCTAACATTTGAAATTAGAACATAGATGGGTAGATGTGTTTGAAGGGAGCAATATGAAAATAGAGATGACAAAACTGAAAAATGCTTGGGAGTATAATTGAGTTAACGCATTAGGAAGATCAAGAGGAAAAAATTGCACTAAACCAAGATAAGAAGGGTAAACCTAGCAAATAAAAGAAGAACAAGGTGGGGTTGTAGCATGACAGAGCAACATGAACACAAGGTGGATAGATAAGGAAAAGGCTAGGGAGTAAATCAATGACAGTAGAGTGCACCTTCTCCTTAAGACTTACACCAAAATCTTGAAGGAACAACAACACCAAAGGAAACATAAGACAATTGCCTTGAAAGGGAGATAAATTAGACATATGGAATAACAAAAACACAGAAGGAAAGTGCTAATTTCATATTGAGTAGAACCCATGTAACCCAAATAGTAGATACTAAACTACCAACATAGATGGAGAAAGCAATGATAGGCTTTAATCAAGAGAGGATTGTAAAACAAATATCGGCACGAATCCCATGGCTAGTTGAATAAAGATTCGTAACCACAAAGCTCATAACCAATAGAGTGCAGGAGGTATCCACTAAGAAATTAACTAGCAACCCTGTAGGTTGCACATCCTCTTTGTTCAAATAGAGAATGAACCAATTGTTTGACCATAATTCAAGCTTTACACACCTGAGAGTTTCTCTCCTAATTTTTTTTGGACTTACATTGGATATAGTGGCACAGAGCAAGGGACCTAATGAATTCCTGAAGCTCCCCAACATTTTGAAATAAATATGTAGCATACCAATACACCCAAATCCATGAGATATTCACATCATAATCTTCCTTATCACTTCAAATTTGTTTGCACAACTCCCTCACTTCATCATAAAGTCTCATTGAACGAGCAATATCTTCTCACAATCATGACACATAATAGGGTCCTTTATTGGTCTGAACCAACATCATGTATTTATCACCCTCTGCTGTCATGTTCCACATGTAGCAGTATAATGTCGCTAATATCATTATTTGGGAGGTAGCCTCAAACTACACCATCCTCAAATTTCCCATCTATTAAATATGTGATACAATGAGCACATGATTGCCCACCATGAGAAGTTTGAAGATATTAGTTAAAAACTTGAAAGCTTTTGAGAAAAGTATTGCTTGGAGACTTAGTGGTAGCCAATTTTGTAAAGGGACTTTTAAAAGTATTAGTTAAAAGCTTGAGAGCCTTTTGTGAAAATTGTTGGTTGAAGACTTGGTAGTAGCCAAATATTGTATCGTTGTAAAGGTTTTTTTATTATTGAGATATTGATGGTATTGTAAAATGTTTTAAGAGACTGGATTTGTTTTAAGTATTGGTTGAAGATTTGGTGTCAACAAAATTTTATAAAATGTGATTATTTAATCAATATTAAGTGTATTATATAATATTTTAAGTTTTAAGAATTGGGAAATCTTTTCGAACATTGAAAAAATGGATCGACAAAAGACTGGGAAACTTAATAAAATTGAAATTATTTTTTGGTTTTGTTCTTAGTTGGTCATAAAATTGATTAGGGGATCAACCCAACACTACTACAAGATGGTGAATGATTTGGGTGGCTATTTGGTGTTTAGATTTGAAATTAATTTTCACATTAGCATTCCAAAAAAAATCATGGTGATTATCATTGCAACTTCATATAAATACACAAAGAAATTATCTAATTTCATGTAACAAGAAAACAAAGAGTTGTTTATTCCTCTAATTTCCATGGACATTATCAAATATTCAAGTGATTCATATGAAATTCAATAGCCTTTTGAACCATTGAATGGAAAAAATTAAATCATTGAACCATTTAAATTGAAGGATAAGTCGTGAGTTACTAGAACCCCTTCTTGTAATAAAAACATGCATGAAATTTAATAAGCAAGTATTTTCATCAAAATCTAATCATTGTAGAAGAACATGGTGGGGTACATGATGAGTTGTACTTGACATACTAAGGTCATTGGTGACAAATGCAAGCGTGAGACAAAAACATACAAGTGACTGTGACAATTACAAATCTAAAATGGGTGAGGAAAACATTTAGAAAACACCAATCAAGAAATCAAAGAGTTGTATTATTCTTTATAAAATTGGGATAATTGAGTTGTTGGATCCACTATTCAAATTATTGCAACTAAAATTAACTAGAAATGATTCAGAACATTGTTGATGTAACTTGTGACACAAATGAATTGAGTTGTATTATTCTTTATAAAATTGGGATAATTGAGTTGTTGGATCCACTATTCAAATTATTGCAACTAAAATTAACTAGAAATGATTCAGAACATTGTTGATGTAACTTGTGACACAAATGAATTAATACAAATGGTTGATGATATTTGTGACAAATGACTTAATAGAAGTAATTGATGCATAAGCAACAAATAATATGATTAATGATACCTTAGTTAGTCACGTGATGGAGTAATTCATTAACAACAAATTGATGAAGACAAGTTTTTATTGAAAATCAAATAAAAGATATCAAAGAGCATAATGAGTCCAACAATTTTATAAGTGAATGTGAACTTGATTTTCTTCTGAAATTCTGAAAGAAAGCATTCGTGAATGTTTAGGAGAATATCAACAAGTAGATAATCAATTTTTCAAAATCATTATCAAATACTGGGGAGAATTGCAATTAAAAATATGACATGGCATAGGCTATTAAAAGGATGTCAACTTTCATATTTCAGACTATTCCAAACTAGTTAAATTTGTGAATGCAATAATTATTACTAAATAATTAAAGAGGCAAGATTCACATGTTGAAGAAGATATGAAAACAATTGATGGTAACCACAATGAGACTCTATTTGTGAGTATCAACATCATCATCAAATTAACCATATGGAGAAAGAATGTATTGAACTCCATCTTGTTATTTATTATGGAAAAGCAAATCATCATTTAGTCGAACACCGAAAAAAATAAATAAATAAACGCAAATTGTTTATTATAACTTAATAAATTCTTAGTAATGGTATTTAGAAGCCAATATTTTATACAAGTTTTATTTTCTTGTTTAGACATGGGTAAAGAAATATTTGCACAGAGAAGTTACAGAAATAGAAGCAATTCAATCAATTATTCCATATAATAATTTTGGGAATGGCTCAGATCTAATTCAATATTAAAAAGTGCATGACTCCAAAATAGTACTCCCTTTAATTTTAAATTGGGGAAGTACAAAAGTGAAATAAAAATAGTACTCTTTTGCGCCTCAAAGCGGGGAGTACATTGATGAAGTCAAAATGCTACTATCTTTCACCTTAAGGGGGGGTAGGGGGAGGCGGAGGGGGGACTCATATTGATAAAATTGAATTGGTACTATGTTGCACCTCAAGGGGAGGAAGTGAGGGTGAATACTTTGATAAACACTGTTGAGGCACATTTTTACCTAATTTTGATACCTTTTCTAGAATTTACCTCTCCCATTTTGAATTATTTTGGACCCCTAATTATGCTTATTTCGGTTATGACATCTAGGATTTGGCCAAAAGGGTGTTATATGTTTGAGGTATGCAAATTAACATAAAAAGTGTCTTTTACCTTAATCTTTAGCATTCCTTAAGCTAGTTGTTTCCTTATTGAATTATCATGCCAAATAATCTAGAGATCTTATGCAGATTTGTTTTGGTTTGAAACAGTCCCGCAATTTGTTGTAGACAACTCGTGCGGTCATATTTCCTGCAGACGCGGATTTCCGACAACCACCCAAATTTTGTGTAGCAAAATCGACGGTTAGCTATGTTCCACTCACTTCCAAATCAAACTATAACATGGGTTTGGTGGGGAATTCATCATACATGGATGTTGTCCTATTGGTTGTTTCAAATCTGCCATTGAAACTGCCTAGATTTGCATACCACTTCTTGTTGGTTGCATGAAGGAAAACTCCAGCTATGTAACGAATTTTGTCTGATCCAAGCTTTCAATCATGGATTAGACTCAGTAGAGATAATTTTGACAGTTTTTACCAGTATTGTTAGCTAATAGCTCAGATTAGTAGTTTTCCTTATTATGCCAAATATGGGCTTTTGAACTTGTATACATTCGACTCTGTTTTATATTCTAAGGGCTTGTGGGTTGGGTTTGTTGATAGCATATATCAGATTGTACTCCGCTGTAATATTTCCAGACTAATATAATATTTTATGTTCTGTCTATTTTACTGAGCAAGCCCTTCTAATTTTGAAGGGGTTGTGAGTGAGGGAGGGCCCCCTTTGCTCACAACTCCCTTAGTTATAGTGTGTGTGTATTTTAATTATGTTATGCAGCAATAACTTGTTTACATAGCTAATGTACTCCTTCTAATATATCAACATCAAATGTTCTATTGATTGAATGATTAAGTTTTCATGTTAATGTGTTGATTTCATTTAATCAAGATTTGATTTACATTATTAAATGATTTCTTAAATTTTTGTAAGTTTGATTTCTTATCTTTTCTAATCAGCATCAACAATACTAAGAGCTGTAGATGGATGTTTCAATCCACTCCATAGCCTTTTGCTACCAAATGTTGATGCAGAAAAGAGGCATCAGTTCTGTGTATAATTGACTGGTTTGATTAGTAAGCATTCAAGGTATTAAGCATGCATATATTTTGCGCAACAGCTCACAAGCCCTAGGTTGATGATTTATGTTAGACAAATTATAATCTATAATTTGGCTCAACATTTTAGCATCATTGTTGGGGAGGTGCTAAGGGATAATACCAAAATTGTTTTAGTATTATGAGTATTGTTTGAAATTTTCAGGACAGGGGGAGTTGAAGTGGTAAGACGAAGGGCAAAGCCTACGCACCTACAGAGCCAAAGTAAACCATGAAAGTAAAAAAATGTTAAATAGTTAAACTAAAACCTTTTATTTCTATACTAAAAAAAAAAAAAAAAAAAAAAAAAAAAAAAAAAAAAAAAAAAAAAAAAAAACTACTTGTACAATTATATTTTTAAAAATTTATCTATCAATTAATTAAATAATAATTAAATTAATTACTATTAATCAAAAAATTAATATCAATACTAAAATTAAAATAATTTAGTTGAGCTAAACATATTGAGTCAGGTCTTTGGGTTTTCGATTAAACACTCAGAGTCGGAGGTCGAGCTTCTCGTCGCACTGCACCGCTACGATGTAGGCCGACAATCTCTTGTGTTTGTCCTATTTTCTTGGTAAGTAGTTTTCTTTGAATTTGTTTACATAGTAGATGAGAGGGTCCAATATTTACAAATGTCTTTTGTGGTGGTGTGAGCACCACTTCACTTATTAAATCGGCAAGGAAAAAGAAGTCTGCAAGAAACAAGGCAACAAGGGAAGAAGAGTTCGGATAGGAGGTCTATGGTCCTAAAAAGAGTCCAGAGTATATTCCTACTTCTACAGGAAAATCTTTTGTTGCTGCCCATTTTGAATCTCCCCTTACAAGGAAGACAACATCTCTACTCAGTGGTCGGTTTGAAAAGGAATTCCTCATTAATCCTATTCAAGAACCAAAATTTCAAACCAATGATTCCATAGAATCTGTAGTTTACAAAGGTCCTCCTTTTTGGTCCAAAATGGCTCATGAAGAAGGAACTAGTATTACAGATGGAGGCTATGATGAGAAGGAAGAGGAACTGGTCAAATTTGAATTCCCTATCAGGGAGACTGGTGGAGCAACTCAAATGAATAATATTCCTCCCTCAGCCTTGCCTAACTTTCGTGGAGTCTCTAGTGAAGATCCTAATGCCTTTTTGTTTAAGTCTGACGTGTTATGCAGGAGTTATGAATATTCTTCCAATGCTCAGAAGCTGAATTTGTTTCCTACAACATTGAATGATGCAACTCTCAGGTGGTTTATGGGGTTGGCTTCAAACTCCATTACAACCTGGAATGAAATGAAAAAGGTATTCTTGAATAAATATTAAGATTATTGCAAAACTAGGGACCTCAGGGAAGAAATATTTGGCATGACTTAGAAGGAAGGGGAGAGTCTCAAGGATTTGGTGGAAAGATTCCAATACAATCTACATAGATCCAAGATGAATCAACTAAGCAAGGACACCAAAAGAACAATTTTTCTCAAGGAAATCAAACCAGAATCTATAGAGATTTTGAACTTAATGGGAGGAGGTGACATATCAAAGTTAAGTTATGATGAGGTGTGTGAGTTGTGTCGGCAATATTCAAGAGGAAATTCTAAAGTTGGAGGAGGAACAAGAGATACAACTCCATGCTTGTCAATTCAGTTGCTGGAGCTGGAGTAACCAGAGTTGAAATGGGTAATCTATTTGAAAATTTTAAAACTAATATTCTTAGCACTTTATCTTCACAATTAGATGTTTTACGGGCTAAGAAGAAACAAGAGAAATAAGAGGAATTGGAGAAAGCTTTGGCCGTGTTCTGCTCAAAATGAAAGAAGAAGCATGCCTTGAGGGAATGTCCTGCAGATAGTATATAGGTATGCCAAATCTGTGAAGCTGAGAATTCCACTAATCAATGTCCTTTGCTTCCTGAGATTAAAGCAGCATATCTAGCATATCAGGGAGTTGCCAATGCACTTTATGCAATGTCACCTCAAAGACCATGGCAACCACAGCCTACAGGTATATCTCAGTCACATTTTCAAGTTCCTTATACTCAGAATCAGATGTGGAATATTCCAATGCCCTGGCAGTCTTGGCCTCCATAACAGCCTTGGCAGGGGAACTTTTATTACCCTATTACACATAATTTTCCCTCTCATAAATTTTATCCACCACAACCCACACTGCAGCAAATGATTCAACCTCAACAACAACAAATTCAATTTCCTGTCCCACCAAATCAACCTTGTCCCACGCAACTTCCTACTCAGCCAGTGTCTAAGCCCAACAATAAAGCCATCCAATCTGCTCACAACATTGGATTGGTCACTTATCACTTTTCCTACCTACTGTACTGTTCCACAGTAATTGTAGGAAATTTATGTTCTTGTGTTACAGGAATTTCTTGTGTCACTGTAGGAAATTCATCTTAGATCCGGAAAAGTGGTGACTCAACCTAGAAGGATTGAAGAGATTGTAGAGGAAGATACTCTAGAAATGCCTGAAGTTGAAACCACACTTCAGCCAGAAAAAAAACCTACTTCAAGGCCACAAGAACCTTCCTCATCCCATATGGTCTTACCTCCTTTTCCAGAGAAGTTGGAAATGAAACTAAAACAACCTGAGTTTGATCTTGTGTCTAAACTAAGAAATGTGTGCATTAAGATCCCATTACTGTAAGAAATTAAGGATATCCCAATTTATGCCAAAACAATGAGGAAGATATGTACCAAGAAGCTAAGAAGACAAAAGAGATAACTCTTTACAATTCAAGTAGGTGGAAAGCTGCAAGTTTAATGTCTACCAGATTTGTTACTGAAAAATATGCAAACCCCAGAATCCTTGTGGTTACCACCTTATCAATGGACATCCCATAAAGAACACTTTAATTGATTTAGGTGTAACCATTAATGTGATGGCGATGGAGACTTTATCTCATATAGGATCCTTTGACTTATTACCTACTCACACCATGTTAGAACTAGTAGACAAGTCTAAGGTAAAGCCAAAGGGGGTGTTAGAGGACATTGTCATCTCATTAGATTCTTGGGAGTACTCTGTAGAATTTTATGTTCTTCAACCCAAAACCAACTTGGGAGGGAATCCTTTGATCTTGGGGAGGTTGTGGTTAGCCACGACAGATGCCTACATAAGGTGTAGGTTTGGAAACATGACCATCACTCATGGAGCTTAAACAAAGCACATTAATTTGTATCCCCCTGCTCAACCCCTCTTAAGTTCAGAAAATACACATTGGGTTAAATAAGAGGAGCATGATTTAGAATGTACCCAACCAGTTTTGACAATAGTCCAAGCTATGCACCTTAAAGAAAATTTGATAAATTGTTGTATTTATAATCCTGATTTTCGGCGGCAAGTAGAAGGGAAATCTAGTCATAATTTGGATATCATTACTAATCTGCAGGATTTTCATGAACATAGTACAACAATCGAACTACATTCAGCCCTCTTATTTTCATTTCCTGCATATTCCATGACTAAATGGGGGAGTAAGGTAGTTGAAATTTTTCTTGAAAAACCTTTAAATATTAACTCTGCCTTAACCCCTAAACAAGAAAAACAGTGAATTCAAGCATTGAAAAACTTTTCAGACACATTTGCTTGGGAATATACAGATATGATAGGCATTCACCCAAACACATGCATTCATCATGTTTATATAGAAGAAAATTCTAGGCCTGTGAGATAGCCACAAAGGAGGATGAACCCCGCTTTAAGGTAAATTGTGAAAGATGAATTACAGAAATTGTTAGATGTAGGGTTGATGTATCCTATTTGAGATATCCATTGGGTATCTCCACTAGTTATCGTCCCTAAAATTAATGGTAAATGGTGAGTGTGTAGATTATAGGGAACTAAACAAGGCTACCTTAAAAGATCACTTTCCCTTGCCTTTTATAGATCAAGTGCTGGACACTTTAGCAGGGAAAAAGTATTTTTCATACCTAGATGGTGTCAGTGGATACAATCATATTAGGATAGCTCTAGAGGACCAAGTGAAGACAACATTCACATGTCCTTGGGGTACCTATGCATATAGGTTATTTCCATTTGGTCTATGCAACGCACTAGCCACATTCCAGCGGGTGGTCCTTGGTATTTTCTCTAACCTTTTGCATAATTGCGTAGAGGTCTATATGGATGGTTTTAGAGTTATGGGTAATACTTTTGAAGAGGCTTTACATAATCTTGAGAAAGATTTGCAGAGATGTAGAGAAATTAATCTTTCATTAAGTAATGAAATTTTTTTAATGATTATGACTGAAGGTATTGTTTTTGCCCCCACCAACAAATGAAAAGGGAGTTCAAAGTTTCCTTGGACATGCATGCTACTAGCCTACTACAAAAGGTTTGTTGATTATTTTACAGAGGTGGCCTATCCATTGTTCAAATTATTGACTCAAGAAACTGAATTTCATTGAAATGATGGGTGTCAAGCTGCATTTGATACACTCAAGGAAAATTTTTCTTCAACACCTGTCTTGAGAGGCCCAGATTGGAAATTTCCCTTTCATATTTCCACTGATGCCTCTGATTCAGCCATAGGAGCAGTATTAGGTCAAAAGGAGGATACTGTAACCCATGCTATTAAATATTTTAGTAAAAATTTAACTCCTGCAAAACAGAATTACACTGTAATTGAAAAAGAATTCCTTCTTGTAATTTATGCTATTAATAAGTTTAGACATTACATCACGGGCTATGGATTTTTGTACACATCGATTATTTTTCCATTTGATATCTCAAGAACAAACTAGTCACTAATGGTAGGATTACTATATGGCTTTTGTTGCTGCAGGAATTTGACATCACAGTATTGGATAGACCAGGAAAAGAAAATCAAGTAGTTGATTTCTCATCTAGGATCAACCATGCATGTGAGGATGTTCTTGATAATGATAGCTTTCTTGATGAAAATTTGTTTGCTATTTCTATCAAAACACCTTAGTTTGCAGACATGTCCAACTAACTTGCTACAGGAAAGTTGCCCCCTTAGTTTTCATCCAATCAGAAAAAGGGAATTATTAGGAAAAGTGTTGATTACTCTTGGATTAGGGGAGATCTCTTTTTCACTGGACCTGATTTGATTATTCACAAATGTGTCCAGGAAGATGAGATCTATGACATATTGAGATCTTGTCATGATGAACCTTGTGGAGGAAATTTTGTAGATAAGTGGACAACCTATAAGATCCTCCGCTTGGGTTATTATTGGCCAAGTCTTTTTAAAGATGCAAAAGAGTATGTCTGGAAGTGTGATAGCTTCCGAAGAATGGGGTAGCATGTACAATCAGATGAGATGCCTTTGCAGCCACAGGTTCTCATATAACCTTTTCAGAGGTGGGCTCTTGATTTTGTAGGTCCCATCAATCCTATGCCCAAAGGTAAGAATTATAATTTAGTTTGTACTGATTATGTTACAAAGTGGGTGGAGGCAAGAGCACTACCTAGAGCAACGAAAAAAGTAGTGGCAGATTTTCTTTTCTATGATATTTTTGTAAGATTTGGAGTACCTAGGGAGATAGTTACTGATCAAGGTACTCAGTTTGTGTCAAATATTATGCAAGGAATTGTGTAGAAATATCAGATTACTCATTAGAAGTCCACCCCTTACCATCCATAGGCCAATGGGCAGGTGGAATCAACAAATAAGGTGTTGGAGACAATCCTTACCAAGACAGTGCAATTACATAAAAAGGATTGATCTGAATGACTTCCTAAAGAATTGTGGGCTTATAGGATCACATGGAGAAATACCACTGACTTCTCTCTGTATGAATTTGTGTATGGAAAGAAAGTTTTATTTCCCATTGAATTTCAGATCAGAACTTTCAATATGGCAGTAGATTTGGGTATAGATCTTGAGGAAGCTCAACAACAGAGAATCTTATAGCTCAATGAGTTGGATGAGATTAGGCAAGATTCCTTTCAGCATACTGACTTGATCCAACAACAACGAGCTCAATGGCATGACAGATACATTAAAAAGACGAAATTCAAAGAGGGAGGCTGTGCATTGTTGTATGATTCAAAATTTAAGAACTTTAAAGGGAAATTCAACACACATTGGCTAAGCCCCTATGAAATTGAGAAAGTTTTTGATAATGGATCTATTCAGGTTAAAACCATTGATGATGGGAATGTTACATTCTTGGTGAATGAGCTCAAACTCAAGCTATATCAAAAACCCTAATCTAAGGAGGAATTTGTGGAAGAAATTGTGAAGCAAAGAGAGTTGGAGATGGTGAGAGGAGTCATTCCTTCCACTATCTCTTCTTGATTTCTTTCTGATACAATGAGCTCACTTTGTTCCTCCTCATGCTCAGTAAACCATAAGAGGAATGTCTGTTGCGTATAGTTTTATTCCTTTTTCTAGACCCAATAGACTAGTTACGGAAAAGGAGCCCCCTTGGAGTCTTCTTTTCCAAGCATTTCATACACTCTAAAAATGAAATCTGGCGAGCATGGACTACCCTAGGCTCATTAAAACTACAAGTCAGTAGATCCTCTGGGATCCTCTCAATAAATTTTGTTTTTCAATTAATTTTAAATTGCTTGTGTTGGACTGACGTGGGATTTCTTAAGGCCCTCCTTCCAACAATCTTGGACCATCAACATCAACAAATTATCTGGGTGTAAGATCAGAGTCTTATGATGCCTTAAAGCTTGTATGCTCTAATGACAGCCTATCTCATCAACAGCAATGGGGAATCACTATGGCCCCTTGACTGATGGATCCTACAAGGGGGTTCGACAACAGCTCATAAATTCACACCCAATAGGATGCATCAAGGTACCTTGGTCCTCACTCTCATTAATGGTGACAAGCCTTGCATTGGTTAATAGTTGACCTTAATGGTTGGTAATCCAATGAGATAATTTCACATTTGACATCAGCACCTTTACTCATGTGCAATGAACTGTACACAAATGAGGGAGAAGCGGTTTTTCCTATAGAAGAATTTATTGGAGAATGTTTAGTAGTCTCGGTTCCATTTCATGCAGAATGTTGAACAATCACGGTTCCATTTACTGCAAATGTTCAGCAGTCACAATTCCATTTCCTGTAGCAATGTCCTAGGTTTCCTGAAGAATAAAATTCATAGATAGAACATTAGTTTAAATTATTTGATAAAGTACTGACAAGTTTTATTATTGGTCGAGGTCATGAATTATGAGATTATACATCTGATTTAATTTTTTAAGTGGGTTATCATTTCAAGAACAAGCAAACGTCATCCAAGGACTGGACCATTGGAAGGTAAGATCAGTAAGGTACAACTAGTGATAGGACACTTAAGGTAAGAGTTAATTGATGCCTTAATTTTAAAATTTTGTATGATTTTAAGCTATGGTTACCCTTGCGGCAAAACGCGGTCATAAATTGTTGTACCATAAATATTCGTTGCATGTTCAATTATCATGATTCTGACATGACCGGTGGTCGTACTCTCCATATCTTTCCGCAGGTCAAATCATGATGATAATCATAATCACGACCTATTTCTCAAAATCTTTGTGCTTTTCGATATTTCTAATGTTAGCCCTCCCTTGTCGAGCGATCCATTACAAAATATTAGAACAACATTTCTGTGAGTTGCATGCATCTTGTCTCTCCCATCTGTCATTATGTCAAAGTTGTGTGCCCCTGTCCGATTCGAGCCGCAAGGCCCTGAACTGTTGGAAGCCAACCCTTGCAGTAAAGCGAGACTAGAGAAAGTAGGGTGGTTGCCATTGTTTCAAAAATTCAGTGGCCACAATTCAGAGGTTATAAAGTTCTTCACCCTGAATTTGAATGGTGACAAGGCTCAAGTCGGGAATGTTCAGTTCCGATTAATAGAGGGTTTGGTGGTTTGGGCATGCGGAATTCCACAACAAGGGGAGCATTGGTTTAAGAATTAGTGTTTCAACAAGGGTATGCATGTGTCCTTTCTCCAGAAGGCGCATTCCAACCCTGACTGGAGCAGGGGGATTTCACAGGACTTCTTGAGAAGTAAGTATCGACACTTGTCATTTTTCCTACATAAGTATATAACATGTGAAGATCGCTTTGGGCTTGTGTTTTTATTTCATCTTCGGCTTCTCGCACATTTTCACGATAAGCCGTTGAATTTTCCATATTATTTAAGAATTTCCATGATGAAAATTTCGACGACCGCTAAGGAAGGGGGAGCCAATTTGGAGGAAAACCTCTATCATCATGGGTTGGTGAAAATCACCCTGGTGGAGGTTCTAAAGGATAAGAAGAAGATGTGGGAGGAGTTTCTGGTCGATAATTATTTCACGGAGGACAAAGATTCTGACTCTTCAGATTCCAATGAGGAAATGCCAGTAGAAAAACCAAAGAAGAAGCCACAAACCCATGGACCACAGACAAAGGAGGAAGAAAAATATGAAGGCCCTGACTCTTAAGAGTCCATGGAGGAAAATCTAGCAGAAAAAACAAAGAAGAAGCCATGAACTCGTGGGCCACAGATAAAGGAGGAAGAGAAAGATGAAGAAGTGGTGTTGACTGGGGAGATTACAGCTAAAAAGCCTAAGTTGAAGGGAACCTCCACCTCCGCTTAGAGATTTACAAGGAGCCAGGTTGTCCTTCTAGGATTCCCCATTGCATGGAAGTGAAAATGAAACAACAGAAGAAAAAAAGAAAAGGAGGACCTTGATACGCCCCAATCTTTCCATGGACATCATGAAGGGGAAGTAACCCCCTAGAAAAAGCGGTCTCTGCAGGAATTAGAGAAGATTATCACTAAGCTCAGTATTTCGGAACAAGCTTTGAGGAAGGAGAATGAGACCCTGAAAGAAAACAACCTTCGCATGCAAAAGGAACATGAGGAATGGGTTCAGAAGGTGGCCCGAATCATGAATAAAAAGCAAGCTTAGATTTATCATCTAAAGAAGAAAAATGAATTATACAGGGGTCAAGTTCGAGCAGAATCTAGTGGGAACCAATTGGATCAATTGGCTGTAGTAGCTGCAACCCATGACAAGAAATAATTGCCTTTGTTTTTTGGAAGGTGCAATATTTTCTCCTTGCATAAGGGACATGCAAGAAGCTAGGTGTGGGGGAGATGTTGAGGCACAATTTTGCGAAATTTTGACACATTTTCTAGACTTTACCTCTCCCATTTTGAACTATCCTTGACCCCTAATTATGCTTATTTTGGTTATAACATCTAGGTTTTGGCCAAAATGGTGCTATGTGCTTGAGGTATGCAAATTAACATAAAAAATTGTCTTTTACCTTAATCTTAAGCATTCCTTAAGCTAGTTGTTTCCTTATTGAATTATCATGCCAACTAATCTAGAGACCTTATGCAGATTTGTTTTGGTTCAAAACAGTCCCACAATTTCCTATAAACAACTTGTGCGGTCATATTTCCTATAGATGCTCTAAAATTCCCACAGATGCGGATTTCCTACAACTGCCCAAATTTCCTGTAGAAAAATCGGTGGTTAGTTATGTTCCACTCACTTCCAAATCAAACGAGAACATGGATTTTGTGGGGAATTCATCATACATGGATGTTGTCTTATTGGTTGTTTCAAATCCACCATCGAAACTACCTAGATTTGAAGACCTCTTCTCGTTTGCCGAATGAAGGAAAACTCCATCTCTGTAACGAATTTTGTCTAATCCATGCTTTCAGTAGAGCTAATTTTGACAGTTTGTACCAATATTGTTAGCTAATAGCTCAGATTAGTAGTTTTCCTTATTCAAGTCAAATATGGGCTTTTGAACTTGTATAAATTCGACTTTGTTTTATATTGCAAGGGGTTGTTGGGTTGGGTTTGTTGATAGCATATATTAGATTGTACTCACCTATAATATTTCCAGAATAATATAATATTTTATGTTCAGTCTATTTTACTGAGAAAGCCCTTCTAATTTTGAAGGGGTTGTGAGTGAGGGAGGGCCTGATCTAGATTTAAATAGGAACACAATAAAGTACAAAAATAAACACAAATACAGAGATACAACAGAAATAATACTTCATTTCATTAATGGAGAATACTGAATATGCTTACAAATTGAAATGGAAATAAACTAGCTCGGGCGATGGTAGCTTCTCTGAGAAGAGATGTGGCAGCTACCTTCCTCTGAACTACCTTACAATGAGGCTCAAGGGCGTTTTTATTATTGAACAATAAGAGAAAACCTCAAACAACCAAAACCCTAACCCAACGAGATGTAGCACGAAGAGTTTATGGGCCCCGTTGGGGTGAGTTGGATAACCAACTTCCCGGGGTTGTGACGTAGTCATATTATCTCTGTTTGGCGTGCATGACAACCTGTTGGAAAGATCTTCCCAAGGAATATGATGAAAAGGACGATTTTTGAAAAAAATCGTTGGCGGTAGATTTCCAAAAAAACATCGTTTAGGGCCTCAAAATGGCTCCAGAAGTTTAGGACCCGAAAAACTGCAAAAAATAGTAAATTGTGCTATAATTAAGGAAACTAAAAAACTGAAAGAAGCAATGGTGGGGGTCCAAGTGGAATTGGTGGGTGGCCACCAATATTCACCTGGATCATTCCTACCCCCTTAGGAAGCAATGGTCCCCATTGTGTTGAGTTCCTCCATGAGATGAGGAAACTTCTGCCGAACTTGGTCCCTAGTGGGCCACTTGCCCTAGTGAAGGAGTTGGTCTGCTTTAACAACTCGATACAGTTGGATCTTTTGCTAGTGAGTGTGCTTGACCTACGTGTCCATGATCTGATCAGTTGCAGCTTGCTCCATGCAATTTGGATTTAACTCTGTTGGTGTGAGTTTTTCTGCAATATCATATGTTTCTAGTAATGGTGGAAAGTATGGTCGAAGGCGGTCCACATTGAACACTAGGTGCAGGCCAAGGAATGGGGGAATACTAAGCTTAAATTCATTGCCCCCCACAACCTTGGTAATGGTGTAAGGACCATATCATAGTGGTCTAAGTTTTTGATAGGCTCTGGTAAGGCGTTCCTTTTGCAAATGCAACCAAACTTTGTCGCCTACTTAAAACTTGTGTGGCACCCGATGTTGATCATGTCGCTGCTTGTACTTAGCATTTGATTTCTCCCAAATGTCATGGACCTACTGGCGAATATGTTGGAAGTGCTCAATGAAGTTTTTTTCCTTTTCTGTTTCGGACTAGACATGAACCGAATCTACCTGAGTAGCTGCAAATGGCATGGCCACATCAGTGGGACATAGTGGCTAGAATCCCAAGCCCACTTGAAAAGTGTTTTTGCCAATCGAGTTGTGGAGAACCCATTTATAGCTGTGCTGAACATAGGGGAGGCTCTCATACCATGTGCATGGATGCTTTGAGTTGTACATGCACAAAATATGTACGATCATCTCGTTGACAGCCTATGTCTGGCCATTAGTTTGGGGATGGAAGGTTGATGTGATAATCACCCTATCAGTGACCTCAGTTGAATATTTATTAAACAAAAGGTATTTACGGACTCATGTGCTAGTGTGTGTGTTCTGTGTTATTGAAGCAATGGATCGATCACATTTCCAATACACAGACATTTTAAATGGAAAGATAG
This sequence comes from Pinus taeda, assembly GCA_000404065.3. Taxonomy (NCBI): domain Eukaryota; kingdom Viridiplantae; phylum Streptophyta; class Pinopsida; order Pinales; family Pinaceae; genus Pinus; species Pinus taeda. Next base: position 11,960 of record APFE030900842.1, on the reverse strand, counting down.
CAGAGAAATACAGTAAGAAATACTAGACACAAACAATTTTTAATAAGGAGTTCACCCTATTCTCCAGGGCTACGTCTCCAGTCCAGCTTCAGTGGTGGCCTGGTTTTATTGTGTCTTACAGCAAGGAATTTACAATGTAGGGACTCAATATGAGTTCTCCTAATAGCAAATTTTGCTTGGCAGGGTGGTTCTTGGATTCCCCAAGCCACTCAGGGCTCACAGACTCTTTTTATTCCTACCAGCTCTGTGACCTTTGCTCTACAGTGGAAAGAGCCAACTGTGATGCTCAATCTAGACAAATCCCTCTATGGGAAGGTTTGAATCTTCAAGCTCTCTGGTGCTCGATGCTCCCTATGGTTAGCTCGACCCTCTGTCTCCTCTGCTTGGCTTTACTGCTCTTTGTGTTTAGTCCTCCTCTCAGGGTTCACTGTTCACTGTCTCTTTGGTCGCTCAGATTCTTCTCCCAAATCCTCCTCTTTTTCGATTGTCTCTGTTCATGGCTTTAACCAGTCGATCCTATGCATGTTCAATTCCTCTCCCGCTTGCGCCGATTCTCCTCATGTAGCTATGCTTGGAGTTCATTGTTTGGCATCAGCATGAATGCTCAGGGAGTGCCACATGTCTTGGCTAGCATGTTTCATCGGCTTGTTCCTCCGTTTATGTCGCGAATACGCTCTTCCTCCACCATGGTGGTCAATGGATTCCAAATCCCTTTTAAATCACAGCTTATTTCCCTGTTGATTCTGCTTCTTTCCATCAGGCGCAATCTCAGTCATCCGATCTAGGCTCCTCCAAATCCAACGTCGCACACACATCAAGCGCGGTTAACTTGCTCGACCGTTAATGCGCCATCACGGTGGTTTTTCTCTCACCTCCGCTGCCACGCGTCAATCGTTGATTGTGATTGCTCCGCTTTCGCCAAAACCTCTTGCCGTTCAAGGGCGTCTCGATCAAACCGCCAATTTCCAGGCCGTGGGTCCCATCGTCATACATTGGCACTTTTTACCTTTTTCCGCCCATGGTCCTCTGGCTCCCAACATGACCGAGTGTCTAAGGCTCCCATTTAAGCCATGTTTGCCTAGCGAAGCGCTAGTCGCGCATCAAAATTGCCTCCTTTTCCTGATCCGGGGCTCCCAGGGGCTATTTTGGCCTCCTGCGCAGTCTCCATGGGCCTTGGTCAGCGCACTTTGATCGAGGTCCTCGTCGTTTCGTGCCGGCTGCCATGGCCACTGGTTCAGGGGGTTTTTGATGATGTTTTGGATTTCTTTAAAGATTTGTTCAACTCGATACAGTCAAAGTTCTTGATAGTCTTTTGTGGATCCGATTTGGATCACGGCCTCCCTACTGAAAAAGCTTTTGGACCACCAAAAGTTGGGTTTTTTTTTTTTTTCAAGCATCGACTAAGTGAGGAAACTGCTATCTCACTTGTCCAATCTCAATCCACTTTGCACTGCTCGTCTTCGAACCTTTAAGCCTAATCCCGAGGTACTCCACTTGTCCACTGCGCGTCGTCCTCACCTTCCTGTTCAACACTGTGTCTTCCTGCAACTCGTTAAGATATTCAGGTAGCAAGTCATCAACAGAAGGTAATTGACTCTACTCTTCAGGGTCCTCAATCATTGAAGGCTCAAACAACCTCATGTAGTCTGCGTTCACGACTGAGTAGATGTGCATGTAAGCTGTCTGATCAAGGCAGAAGGCATTTTCACCAGTTTTCTCAAGTATCCTGAAGGGTCCATACCTGATAGGTTTTATCTTTTTACCTTCACCTTGCATTCTGTCCTTGCTGGTATACAGCTAGACTTGGTCTCCAACTTGAAAACTATGCTCCATCTGATGCTTATCATGCCTAGCCTTGTACTTGGCTTGGCTCTTTTTTAGCAGTTCCTGTACTGCTTGGTGGATCTCCTGGATCTGTTCAATGAACCTGGTTGCCTTGTCCACATCACTGTGTTTATCAACCATGGTATCTTTAGCAAAGACAAAATCCAAAGGAGACCTTGGTACGAAACCAAAACAGGTCTCAAAAGGAGATCTCTGTGTAGAAGAGTGTCTGGCTCTATTGTAAGCATGTTGCACATAGCACAAGTGCTCATCCCAAAGCTTAGGATGTTTGCTGCAATATCCTCTCAGTAGCTGGATCATTGTCCTGTTAACTACTTCTATCTGGCCATCTGTTTGTGGATGAAAAGTTTTGCTTTTCTTCAACCTAGTGTCCATTAGTTCCCATAGACTGGACCAAAACTTTCCCACAAATCGGGTGTCTTGATCAAATATAATAGAAGTGGGTAGTCCAAAATGAACCCATACATGTTCAAAGAATAATTTTGTAGTTTGTTCAGTTGTAATCTGTTTACTACAGGGTATTAAAATACACATTTTGTTGAACCTATTCACAACAACATACAAATAATCATGACCTTTCCTAGATTTAGGCAATCCTCCAACGAAATCCATGGAAATGCTTTTCCAAGGGTGAGAAGGAACTAGCAAGGGAGTGTACAAGCCTAGTTTTCTATTTTTGGGCTTACTTTTAGCACACATGGCACACCCCTTTACATATCTAGAAACCGTCTCACTCATTTTCGACCAATAGCAGAATCTTTGCAGCTGTGCAACTGTTTTACTTACCCCAAAGTGACCTGATATTAGAGAAGTGTGTGCTTCCCTAATTATCTTTGCTCTTTCAGTTTGTGGAATGCAGAGTTTCCGACATTGGTATAAGAGTCAGTCCTTCACATGATAGTCCAATTCTTCTACTCTTTTGCCTTGACTCAAAGTTGCATATACATCTTTAAAGTTCATATCTTGAGCATATTGTTCTATGTAGCTTTCATGCAACACATAATTATGCTTAAGTATGGTAGATGCATTTATAATGGGTCTAGATAACATGTCTGCAACCTTGTTATGTATTCCCTTTTTATATATGATGACTAAATGAAACTATTGTAGAAAACCCATTCATCTGTAATGTCTTGATTGCTGCAATTTAGTTTGGGAGTGTAGGTATTGAAGTGGCTGATGATCAGTATGTATTACTTTTTCTTTGCCCCTTAAGTAATGTTCCACTTTTTCACACTCTGAACTAATGCATACAATTCTTTATCATAGGTAGGATAGTTAACTACTGCAGGATTAAAAGTCTCAGAATGATAACATATGGGTTTATCGTGTTGTGTTAACATTGCTCCCATGGCATAGTCACTGGCATCAGTTTGGATCTCAAATGGTCTTTGTAGATCTGGTAGTGCTAGTATAGGTGTTGTCCTAATATTTTCTTTCAAGGTGTCGAAGGCTTTTTGTTGTTTGCCTCCTCACTGAAACACCTTGTTCAATCCTGTCAAAGCATGTAAGGGAGCTGCAATTGAGGAAAAAGTTAAAATAAACTTCCTCCAATACTATGTTTCTCCTAAGAAGCTTCTCACTTCTATAGCAGACTTGGGTTTAGGCCAGTTTATGATGACTACCACTTTAGAGGGATCTATTTTCAATTCACCTCCCCCTACTATATGACCCAAATAATTTAGAGAGGTTTTGTCAAATTCACATTTGGAGAGTTTAACATAAAGTTTTTCTCTTTTCAGAACATCTAATGCTTGCTTAACATGCTTTAAATGTTCTTCCCATGTTTTACTAAAAATCAGAATGTCATCCAGATACACAATAACAAAATCATCAAGAAAAGGTCTGAGGACATCATTCATTAATCTCATGAAAGTAGCAGGGGCATTGGTCAAGCCAAAAGGCATAACCAGCCATTTGTACAATCCTTGCTTTGTTTTGAAAGTAGTCTTCCATGCATCTTGCTCTGGAACTCTGACCTGATGGTATCCACTATGCAAATCTAGCTGGTGAAATAGACAGCTTCCTTGAATTGATCTAAATGATCATCTATGCGAGGAAGGGGATAACGATATTTTATTGTTATCTTATTCAGTGCTCGGTAATCAATGCACATTCTCCATGAGCCATCTTTCTTTCTCACCAAAACGATTGGTGACCCACATGGTGATGTGCTAGGCATGATGAACCCTTTCTCGAGAAACTCTTGCACCTGCTTCTTGATTTCAACATTCTCTAAAGCAGACAACTTGTACATCCCAATGTTAGGCAAAGGAACATCTTGCTAAAAAATATTATCATGTACTATTCCCTTTTTGGGTGTCAGACCTTTAGGTTCTTGAAATAAGACATCATACTCTGAAACAATCTTTTCTATATCAGCTTGTTGATCAACATTACAGCCCTCAAATATTTTGGTCTTATCAGGTGTCTTTTCCTTTACAACCATCAGTAGGAACTATTTGCATGAATTTATCATTCTTTTCATCTGCCCTGAGTTTATGAGAGTATAATTATTTTTGAGCTTGTGAGCTCTTACAAAGTATTCGATTCCATCTTTAACAAGTAGATACTTGTTCTTAGCTCTATAGAAAATAGCCTTTCTATCATACAAGTAAGGACTTCCTAAAACAATTCCACATATATCCAAAGGAATTACATCTAACTCAACCTCATCTATAAATGTTTACCCAAAAGAAAACTTGAGTTTGCATTGTCTAGTCACTTGTAGTTGTGCTTTATCATTCAACCATCCTAATGGGTATGGTCTCTTATGAGGTGTAGTTGCTAATCCCAATTTCTTTACAATTGCTTCAGAAACTAGATTTACTTGTGAGCCACTATCAAACAAAGTATCAATCTTTTGATTTTTGGAAACAATTCGAATATGGAAAATCTCATGTCTTTTTCTCTCATGTTCTTCATCAATAACAGATTGAGCATAATTACTAGTAGATGCTTCAGAATTCTTACCTTTTATCCCTGTGGCTGCAATGATTGTTTCATCTCCCGAATCTGACTCAAAATCTTTCTGAATAGCTGCAGCAGTCTTCTTCCTCTTGCCCTCGGACTTCATAGGTCTCAGCTCTGGATGCAGAACCCAACAATGCTCATCATCATGCCCCTCCTTTTTACAGTGAGTGCATGAAGCTTTTCCTTTTTGTGCAGTGTTAGCCTTCCTTGCTTTCCACTTCTGCTTTCTTTTCTCCTTGCTCTTGCTTACAGTGGGTTGGGATGGTCCCCCAACTTCTGGATTCCCATTCTTTCCTCTAGCTTCTAGATGAGTAGCTTGTACAAACACCTCATTTATACTAGTGGGATTAAACATGAGGATGGTATGCCTCATGTAGCTGTGTAGACCACCAATGTACTTCAAAAGGGTTTCTGGTGAGTCTAATGAGATGTCCAACATCAATGCTCTCTTTCTAAATTCTTGAGTATACCCTTGCACACTTTTCCCTTTCAACTGCCGAAGAGTTTGCCAACTCATCATGACTTGTTGCATGTAGGCCAATGGATAGAACTGCTTTTTGATTGCAGAAACAAATTCACTCCAGACAGAGATGGTCTTACCATGCTTCCTCATATCAACTTGGGTTCTGCCTTCCCACCAAACCAAGGTAATGCCTCCTAGACGTAGGCTTGCCAGCTGAATCTTACTCTTGTCTAAGTCTATGTTCTGTACTTTGCAATACACATCAGTTTGTCTGATCCAATTGTCCAACTTTTCAGCATTTAGCTCTCCATCATATATAGGCAAATAAAATTTGACATCCAGTTTAATCAAGGAGGCTTTTTTATTATGCACATGGCTACTAGGAGGTGTAGGAAAGCTTTCTTCTTTTCCCTTTCCCTTTGAGTGGTCATGAGAATGAGATTCATCTTCTTCTTTTTCTTGTTTAGAGCCTGATGAATCTTCATCCTTGTGCTTTCTAAAGTCCCTATACATTTTTTCTACCATAGACTTTATAGCTAGGAAACTTTCTATGAATTGAGGGTCTGGCCCTATAGAACCTTCTTCTAACATTGTCTTCCGAGAATAGACTCTCCCAATTTCAGGATTAGTTTCCACCAACTTTCCTTCTCCTAATTTGAGCTTTGATTTAGTGATCATTCACAGCTAAACCAACACAAGCTTGTCTAACCTTACAACCTAGAGCTTTGATATCACTTGATCTGATAATCACCCTATGAGTGACCTCAGTTGAAGATTTATTAAACAAAAGGTATTATAAACTCATGTGTTGGTGTGTGTGTTATGTGTTATTGAAATAACGGATCGATCAGATTGCCAATACACAGACATTTTAAATGGAAAGACACCATAAAAATACAATAAGCAATACTAGACACAAACAGTTTTTAATAAGGAGTTCACCCTATTCTCTAGGGCTACATCTCCAGTCTAGCTTCAGTTGTGGCCTGGTTTTACAGCGAGGAATTTATAATGCAGGGACTCAATATGAGTTCTCCTAATAGCAGATTTTGCTTGGCAGGGTGGTTCTTAGATTCCCCAAGCCACTTAGAGTTCACGGACTCTTTTTCTTCCTACCAGCTCTGTGACCTTTGGTCTACAGTGGAAAGAGCCAACTGTGATGCTCAATCCAGATAGATCCCTCTATGGGAAGGCTCGAATCTTCAAGCTCTCTAGTGCTCAATGTTGCCTGTGGTCAGCTCGGCCCTCTGTCTCCTCTGCTTGGCTTTACTGCTCTCTGTGTTCAGTCCTCCTCTCAGGGTTCATTGTTCACTGTCTCTTTGGTTGCTTGGATTCTTCTCCCAAATCCTCCTCTTTTTCGACTGTCTTTGTTCATGGCTTTAACCAATCGATCCTATGCCTGTTCGGTTCCTCTCCCACCTGCGCCGATTCTCCTCCTGCAGCTGTGCTTGGAGTTCCCTGTTCGGCATCAGCATGAACGCTCAGGGAGTGCCACGTGTCTCCATCTAACTGGTGCCAGCATGCTTCATCGACTCGTTCCCCCGGTTATGTCGCGAATATGCTCTTCCTCCACCTTGGCAGTTAACGAATTCTAAATCCCTTTTAAATCGCAGCTTGTTTCCCTGTCGATTCTGCTTCTTTCCATCAAGCACAATCTCAGCCGTCTGATCTGGGCTCCTCCAAATCCAACGTCGTACGCACGTCGAGCGCGGTTAACTTGCTTGACTGTTAACGCGCGATCACAACGGTTTTTCTCGCACCTCCGCTACCACGCGTCGATTGCTAATTGTGATCGCTCCGCTTTCTCCAAAACCTCTTGCCGTTCAAGGGCATCCCAATCAAACCGCGGATTTCCAAGCCGTGGGTCCCACTGTCATACATTGGCGCTTTTTACCTTTTTTTGCCTGCGGTCCTCTGGCTCCCAACATGATCGAGTGCCTAAGGCTCCCCATTTCGGCCCTATTCGCCTAGCGAAGCACTAATTACGCATCAAAATCGCCTCCTTTTCTCGATCTGGGGTTCCCAGGGGCTATTTTTCCCTCCTGCACAGTCTCCATGGGCCTCGATCAGCGCGCTTTGACTGAGGTCCTCGTCGTTTCGCGTCGACTGCCATGGCCACTGGTTCAGGGGGTTTTTGATGTTGTTTTGGATTTCTTTAAATATTTGTTCAACTCAATACAGTCAAAGTTCTTGATAGTCTTTTGTGGATCCGATTTGGATCAAAGGCTGTGGACTTAGTGAATTTGGTGTCTGGCATTGACAAGAGACTGGACCAAAATGTACTAAGGAACCCGTTGTCACAATCTAAGATGATAGACTGTGGGATCCCAAAGTGTACCCACACTCGTTCAAAGAAGAGTTTAGTAATGGCTTCTGTTGTGATATTCTTCTTGCAAGCTGCCATAATGGCCATCTTCGAGAACCAGTCGACGACCACAAAAACATAGTCATTTCCATGTTTAGTAGAAGGAAGGCCCGACATGTAATTCATGGAGATGGATTCCCAAGGTCAACTAGGGGTAGGCAGCAGGGTACACAGGCCTTTCTTCTTGATGGTCGATTTGACAATGGCGCAGGCAGTGCAGGATCTGATGTACCTCCTGACATCCTGTCAAAGATTTAGCCAGTAGAAATATTTCTGCAGTACTGCACCATTTTCTCAACCCCGAATGCCCAGAAGCTCGACTATAGTGTGCTTCCCAAATCATCTTGGCACGCTCACTTGAAAGAACACAAAGGTGACCCAGGTGGCATAACATGGCATCCTAGAGATGAAAATCTGGAACATGTTGACCCTCCAAGAGTGTTTGGTATGTGTGGCTAAATTCTGGGTTGCTTTCATAGAGAAGTGGCCAACCAGAAGTCTCGTGCCCACAAGAGTTGAGCACGGTGGTTAACGCCATGATCGGTGGTCAACTGATGCAATCTACAACATTACTGGTGCTACCCTTCTTATACTTGATATTCAAATGGAACTGTTGTAGGTATGTTGACCACTTCTAATGGTGATCATTCTGTAACTTTCCTTGGGTCTGTATGAACTGCAAGAGCTGGTGGTTTGTGTGGATGACTGTTTCCTTCCCCAAAATGTAATGCTTCCATTGTTGGTAGGCCCGCACAATGGAATACATCTATTTGTCATAAGTGGGATGCTTCTGGATTGTGTTTGAAAGTGTCTCAATATGATATGCCATTGGATGCCCATGTTGAGTAAGGACTACCCCAATAGCATAGTCAGAGGCATCTGTCTTGATCTCAAATGGTTGTTGCAAGTCTAGTAATGTGAGAACTAGTGCCAAGCAGAGGCGATGCTTCAACTCTATGAATGCCTTTTGTTGAGGTTCAGACCAAAAGAATTTTCCTTTCACTCCTCCCTTGGTGACTTGACTCAAGGGCCAAGTGATATGAGAAAATCCAACATGAACCTGCGGTAGAAGTGGGCGAGACCCAAAAAGCTGCAGAGCTCTATCAAAGTGGTTGGAGATGGCCAATCCCGAATGACTTGGATCTTGGTTGGATCCACATGCACCCCCTGTTCATCAATAATGTATCCTAGATACTGCACCTAGGTCATGCCAAAAGTGCATTTCTCCAAATTGGCACATAACTTGTGTTGTTGTAGTGTTTGGAGAACCTACCGGATATGGTGGAGGTGCTCTTCCCAACTCTGGCTAAAGATTAGGATGTCATCCAAGTATACACTACAAATGTGTTGGTGAATGGCCGCAAGATGTCATCCATTAGCCTCATGAAGGTTGCGAGAGCATTTGTCAACCCAAAAGGCATAACCAACCATTCAAAAAATCCCTCCTTAGCTTTGAAGGCAGTATTCCACACATCGGAGGGTTCGATTGGTACCTGGCGATATCCTGACTTCAAATCAATCTTGCTGAAATATTTTCCCCCATCAGTTGGTCCAAAAGGTCATCAATCCATGGGATTGGGTACCTATTCTGGACAGTGATCTTGTTCAGCGCCTGATAGTCGATACAAAGTCTTCAAGTCTCATCCTTCTTCTGTACCAACAAGATCGGGCTCTCACAAGTTGATGAACTCGGTCAGATGTGAGCTTTCTGCAACAGCTCCTAAATCTGCCTCTTTATTTCATCGTTCCCTAGTGTTGAGATTGCAACAAGATGATGGAGCTTAGTGAAAAGAGTCGCCTTCACTAAGTGGGCCCACAGGCTATTTTTGGCGCAAGTTTATTTTTAGACTATGTCTATTTTTAGACATATGGATCATGTCTATGGATTGCAGGTTGCTGTTTATGGATGATTGATCAAGTTGAGAAAATAGATGGACTTCTATTTTTGATGAAAGTGTGAGTGATCACAGTGTGAGTGATCAAGTCTATTTTTAGACTGGCTGTCAAACATAGAAAAGTCAAATATTATTATCTCACAATAATATTTGGACTATAAACTTTGTCTTATTCTCTTGGAGCACTTCAGTTCGAGCTACGGATGTGGCACATGCAATTGCATGAAGGAAATACGTGGTTCTTATGGGTTAGTTGAATATTTGCATGCATGACTTCAGTTAGAACTCAAGTGAGTTGAGTTTAGTGGACTGGAGGTGCAGTTGATGGAGTTGTGTTCAGTTTAGCTTTGTTAAACTCGTTGTATTTAGTCTAACTGGCGAATAGACTAGAGATGAGTTGGGTGAATTAGTTATTAATTAATTCAAAAGTTATTAACTCATAATACAACTAATGAATACATCAGTTAACTCAGTTGCATGTCAGTGCATGTTTAGTTCAGTAGGCACAGGTGTTAGAGAATCAGATTGCTATCAGTTGTGACTATAGTTGTGCACCAGATCTTGCACAAATCAGGGGATTGAGTATGCTAATGAGTTTGCCCACATTGTAGCTTGTTCTCACGCGATTTAGCCAAGGAAAGACGTGGCTATCTTGGAATTATCACTGGTTCTTGTGCAGGTATTGAGCAGCGGAGGCAGGCAAGCAGCGGAAGAGATTTGAGCCAGTGATTGATTCAGATCTGACCTGTATTGTGTGTAACAGTTGGAGCTGGTACTGGATTTCTTGTGATAAGCATTGTACTTTGTAATGTTACATGACTCAATCATTAATATACAGATAGTTGGGGTTTTTAGCGAGATGCTTTCCCCAGGATACATACTGTGTTAATGTGTGAATGCTCTTGATGTTTTATTGTTATTGATGCTGCTATATTGATGATCAACGTAGAGGAGCTTATGTATTGTGTATGTTTTCCGCAATAGTACATGATCAGGATAATCTCTGTTGAATATGTGTTAAATTATTCAAAATTTCTACACCCAGAACAGAGCGCTAATAGATTGGTCCATTGGGAAACGACACACCCAGCGTCAAGTCGACGGAGTGCTTGACCTGACAGTGCAGAGGAACCCCTACGGGGGAGGTGAAGATGTCCTTGTAATCCTCAACGACCTTGTCCATCTGTAGTTGTCATGCGAAGGGGCCCTGTTTGAAGGTTGTGGCCACTGTCTTCTTCTTTCCTTGATGGCACATCATCAGGAAAACAAATTTCCCTGTTTGTTGGCATTATGATACAGGTGTTGTCCTTGAAGGCAACTCACTCAGAGGTATGATACAGGTGGCAACTCAATCAGATGACAGATCATAATACATCAGAGAGGTATAAACATGTTAACCTTGATGAAAGTGCGTATACACACAGATGAGAAGAATAGAAGACGCGTATACGTACACACGCAGGTTCACAGAAGGAAAGGCGCGTACATGTTGGAAAACTAAGTTTTGGTCTATGGTATTTGGTCCATGGTATTTTGGTATTGGTCCATGGTATTTGGGCCGAAGTGTTAACCCTAGGTATTGGGTCCAAGGTATTGGTTCTACATGGTTTTCGACCATGGTATTGAGAAAGGCCTAAACCTATATAAGGAGAAGATCATTAGGCCAAGGGGTGTGCAAGTGTGCAAGGATTGAATATCTGATGAAGTGTGAGATCTAGTATGCTGGTTATGGGTTTGTGATGCTTAGCTTGATCTGAATCAAGGATGCACCTATGCGGTTGATGATGGATAATGGATTGGGATCATGAGGCTTGGAATGTATTATCATTATGTGGTTTGATCATGGAAAGACTACATATGAATTATTGGCGCATGTTTTATTGTATGTGTTAGTGTCAGTCTTTCCATCCTTCCTCCAGTGATCAAATGTGCTCTTACAAAGTGATTTTGAAGTGTCAAGGTCAAATTTTGTCATTTCAGTGAGTCTTCAAGCAAAATTTGGTCACTAGGCATTAGGTCTAGGGTTTGCTTTAACTCCTTCTAAAGTTGCCCAAATGCCAATCTATGTCACTATTCAGTTGATTCTATCATCATTCATAGGGTTTTCATTATCATCTCAGTGTCTAATGAGTCATTTCACACCTTGTTCATGCTTCAGTTGTGCCTAGGTAAGGTCATTTCCCTCTCCTAGGGTTTTGAAGGAAATTTCTCTTGGATGGTCAAATCATCAGCAAAACTTGTTTCCTAATGTTCATACACCTTCCCCTATCCTTAAAGTACCTTACCAAATGCGTCTCATCACTGAGATTCCCCAAATTCCTCATTTTCGCACAAACCCTAGTTTCTAGCTACAACCTGGCAATTTTCTAAGTTGGGCCTGTGTTTTGCCCTTTTGGACCCCTTCCCCTCACTCAATCTC
>APFE030900826.1:0-12050 GCA_000404065.3 Pinus taeda | reverse complement strand
ATTGGGTAATGCCATGCCTTTGAGTCCATATGAACATGCTTATGAAGCCGTAGTGTCTTTCACCGATTCGCTTTCAACCAAATCTGACCAAATGAATGTGGTCCATGAGGACTCATTTTTCACATCACCTTCAGTGTTAATGACATTTCCCAAAGTTGTCTCATCTGACGAACACGTTCGTGAAATCCTATGCGTAGACGATTTACCATGGGAAGATCTTCATCACAGATCTTCGTTCTTACCTGAAGATGATCGTTTTGAAAATGATTTCTCATCTATCTTTATCACTGAACATGTCAAAGAAACTCAGAGTCCAACGAAACATCCTGATTCAGAGCTAAATTTAGGGAATATTTCTCGCACTATTCCCATTGACATTTCGGTGAAGCCCGGAATTGTTGAGAACATTCATATAGGTGCCTCATGTTCAGATAATGATATTGAAACTTACAAAGCCCTATTCCAAGAATTCTGTGACGTATTTGCCTGGTCATACGAGGAAATGCCAGGAATTGATCCCACTATTTTTGTCCATGAGATCAAAACCTACCCGGATGCTAAACCCGTCTGGCAACGGTTGCGTCAGATCCACCCTCGAAAAGCGGCTTCCATTAAAGCAGAGGTCGAAAAACTTTTAAAAGCAAGTTTCATTTATCCAATCCCGCTAACGGATTGGGTATCGAATATCGTCCCGGTTAATAAAAAATAGGGTACAATAAGAATCTGTATCGATTATAGGGATATAAATCGAGCTTGTCCCAAGGACAATTATCCAACACCTTATATCGATCAAATAATTGATGATTGTGCCGGGAGCGAACTGTTTTCATTTATGGACGGTTTTTCGGGCTATAATCAGATCAATATTCTACCTACCGACCAACCAAAAACGACATTCATTTGTCCATGGGGAACATTTGCTTACTGTAAATTACCTTTTGGACTCAAGAATGCCGGGGCCACTTTTCAACGGGCGATGTCTTATGCATTTCATGACATAAAACACATTGTGCAACCATATCTAGATGATTTTCCTGCTCATTCCTTACATCGAGCTGATCACCTCGTTCATTTACGAGAAATATTCATGAGGTGTAGGCATTATCGTATTCGTTTAAATCCGCACAAGTGTGTATTCTGTATAGAAGCGGGTCGATTGCTAGGATTAGCCACACACATGAACACCATGATATAAGGTGGAAACCCAATGTGGGTGAAAAGCACCTGCTGCAATATGTCTCTATCTTCTTTCAATTAGAAACTTATTTTTACAATTGTACTGGTGCAGTCCTTTACCAGTACGCAAGCTGCAACCTGCAGAGAGCTACAACCCTCTCTCATTTTCCAGACTCTCCTGGAAGGGAGCTACAACCCCCTTAGCTCTTGCACTAGCCTAGATACTAGTATGTAGGTGCTGGCCTACAGAAGGCTACAACCTTATCTTTCTTCCAGAGACCACGTTTCATAATTTTTTTCAGACTGGATCCATGAACATCAATAAATCATCAAGAATTTTTGCATCAAACAATCTCCTTTTCACCAATTAGCATTGAATCAAGTAGACACTTCTCTGACAGCTGTATCCAAATCACAGTAACTGTAATCACACACCAAATCTAAACCCAGAACAAAAAATACTATCATTCAAGCTTAAAGATTAAGACCCATCAATAGAACTTATCCTTCTCCTTGCGCTTAGGTTCCTCCTTTATTCAGATCCAGATCTGCACCATAACCCAATCACAGTATTCTAGATCTAGCACTTTATCAGATATCCAATAACAATTCAAATGATGCTTTGCCAAATGATCTCCTTTCCCTTTTATAGACTTAGGCCTTTCACAATACCACGGTCCAAAACCATAATAACAAAATACCATGAACCGAATACTTGGGATCAACACTTTTGGATGCAATACCACAGACCAAAACCATAGGATCAAAAAACTGTCGGACCAATACCATGAACCAACCATGAAAGAGCGTGAACTTTTCTCCACATAAAATAAACTTTTTCTCCACATAAAAGTGCGTGAACTTTCTTTTTCTACATGAAATAAACATTTCTCCGCATAAAAGTGTGTGAACTTTTTCTCCACATGAAATAAACTTTTCTCCACATAAAAGTGCGTGAACTTTTCTCCACATGAAATAAACTTTTCTCTGCATAAAAGCGCGTGAACTTTTTACATGAAATAAACTTTTCTCCGCATAAAAGTGTGTGAACTTTTCTCTACATGAAATAAAATTTTATCTTCATGAAAGTGCGTGAACTTTGCTGCACTATAATTTATCATTTGAGATGAGTGGGTTGCCATCAAGTACAACATATGTATCATAATGCCAACAGGACTGACACTTGGAAAACTTTGAAAGGAGTGAAAACAACTCCTAGACCTAATACCTAGTGACCAATTCTTACTTGAAGACTCACTGAAATGACAAAATTTGACTTTGAAACCATAAGACCACTTTGTAAGAGCATATTTGATCGTTGGTGGATGGCTTCATAGACTGACACTAACATTGGCTCCCATGGGGATGGTAGCTCCTTGGAGGTGCCAACAACACCATAGACCTAGTAGCCTTATCCATTGGGCATGGAGTCGAAAACTCAAACTGACATGCATGACTGTAAACTAACGACTTGAAAACACAAACTGACTTTAAACTGACTCAATACTAAAACACAACTAACCAATTGGAAAAGACGCTCAAAGTGGAGCTTATTCAATAAAACCTACTCTAACTATTCCATTCATCACCTGATCAAGTGAAGTAAAATAACCAATGCAACCAAGTAACCATTCTGGTTGTTGTTGGAATTCTCCGCAAGTGCTTTCTTATGAACAACAAGAGAGAACTAATGAAAGGAAACTCCCATGAAAACTTGTAAACATATCCGTTGAATAATATGGATTCTCTCTCTGACTCCAAAAGTACTACATAAGGATCTTGAATTACTAGCCCATCCAATGGATTACTTTTCTTCTCCTCATACCATGAATGCAAACTTTCATCTGAGCTTTGTGATGTGACTCCTACTAAAAATGACAAAGAAACTAGCTGCTAGATCAAGTTTGTATCAATACTTGTTTCAAGCTCACAGGTAGCTAATGGAGAAGGACTTTGACTGCAGACATCATCCAAAGCATTAGCTATTGGATCATGAAAAACTTGAAAAGACTGTTGCAACCCATTTTCTATTGATTCTAATGATATTTCATGATTTTCTACAGGCTGCTCATTTGAAGATATACTATGTGAATGACACTTTAAAAACTGAAATGATTCAAAACAAAATGGTACGGAATCATCTTGCATCATTTGATCATATGTTCCAGCTTCCGAGTCTTCATCTGCAACTTGACATTCAATAGCATTCAAAGGTTGCAAATGTAGATATGAAAAGTCTTGAACAAGGATTTCATTGCCCTTGAGATGGTCCAGGGAAAAACTTATCGACGGTTGACTTCTGATTGCATGAAAATTGTCTCTGATGAACTGAAATGAAGTAAAACAAAAAGTAAAAGATCCTTCACTTCAAAATTTGCTGCACTTCCCTCCTCACTTCCATGACTGATATCTAATCACTGTACTCGAGATGCTAAAAGTGAACTTCCTCCTCCCACAAACCAACTGTTGATTTGTGTGCAAGACTAGCTTCTATTTGGAGAACATAATCATCATCATACTGATCAAACTTGGGGAAATCATCAATATAAAAGACATCATCAAGCATACATGTCATATCAAGAGATCTCTCTTCTCCAAGATGATCTATAAAACAATCATTATCAGATCTATGACAACTAGGATAAGAAAGAAAATGTTTTGGATCAGCCACTCGTTCTTCTTCAATCAGAGAGACATGACCTTGAACATCATACTTATTCCTTGTGGTGATATTTTACATCATCTCTTCCACTGCACTTACCAAAATGTCGAGCTTTACCTCTAAAGATGTCGATTCCTCTGGATCTATGTTCTTCATCTATTCTTCCTTCAACTTTGCCCTTCTGATCAACAGATTAGCATCTACATCTATTGCACTGTTTTGCATTTCTTCAAGTGTTGCAAGGTTCCTTTCCCGTAGCTGAAACTCCATTTCTAAAGGCTTCCGGGTAGTGCAAGAGAGCGGATCCAGGAGGAGGTCTTATATGAATTGGCATAAAAAAATAGACTTGGTTAAATCTAGTAGAAAATTATTGTATTGTCTCCCCTGACAGTCTTTGCAACTGGTTATATTCTTCTAGAATCAAGAAATGGTTCTGCCTGATCATCCACTTGTCGAGGAGAGCTTTGAAAAACTACTGGAAATATGAGATGCTTACATCAGGTAGGGTTTTGAACCAAATCTTAACTTTGCCTTGCAAAGAAAGAGCAAAAAGCCTAATATTGACATCCTCTTCATCAACTTCAAAAAGGTTAAGAAAATACTCAAAATTCAAAACATGTCTCTCAGCAGTGATATTGTTGCAGTCACCATCAAATCTTAGTATATATAGGTAATGATTTTTAGGGAAAGCATGGGATATAGGAGGTAAAATCAGAGGTTTTTATCGATATGGAATTTTACAAGGTGTAGGAGTATATAAAAAAGCTGCAGAATCAGTGTTTGTCTCTTTAGGCTCATCAGTTTGAAGATGTCATCATAAGATTCGTAAGAAGGGTCTTGATCAAGATTAAAGGCATGCGGACATTTTGTATTCACAATCTTCAAAGGGAAAGAATCAAATGCAAGTCTAGGATCTTGTCTCAAATACAGTATACTTTGCAAAGCCTTCTTGACATTCTCAGGAAAGAGAAGAAATAATTTATAACAAAGAACATAATGCCTTAGATGAAATTCCAACTTGAATACCTGATCCTTCCACATTGTCCTTTCATGTTTCTACTGGTCAGGTTCATCCTCCAGTGGAGTGCTTTGATTTGATCTCGAAACTAATTTAGAGTCGCTAGGTGAATGATTTCAGCCTTTCGATGTCTAATTGTTGTCCACCATCAACAATCAGATCTAAACTTGATATACTTTGCTGAGGAACATAACATTACGTTCCCCAATATGGTCGCCACTATGTTAGAGCCTAGATTGACCTCAAGCTAAAGGGAGGCAATTCGAGGGTACCACAAACCATGCATAACTTGGTAGCTAGCCCTACCAGGTCGGGAGAGGGCTCTCTCCTTATGAATCTCAGTCAAGATGACTATATCAAATATGGATTTTAGGCTAGGTATAGTAGGTCTAGGGCTTTTGGTTGATTTTGATGGTTTTGTTGCTGGATCAAATGGAGCAGGTAGCTTTGGGTCTGGGAAATCAAGTCAGGAATGAAGGATGTTCTATGGGACAAGGTAGGTAAGTTTTTTAGCACTTGGATTTGAGTGAGATGGTAGGTCTAAGACTAGTGAGGAGCTGAGGTGGGCATGCAAAAATCATGAGTCCTCTTCAAACAGCTGAAAAAATAAAAAACTAAATGTATTCCCAAGGCAGAGCACTGTTACCAATGTATTATACCTATCTATCTTGATTTCATTTAGTTTATAAGAATGAATAAGATTTTGGCACACATAACACATGAGAAAAACTAATGACAGAAGGATAAACAATGCAAAAACACATTACCACAATAATCCCACAAAAATTGCTGTAAATCCTGGTTTATTTCCTTGCCAAACTGTTGTAGAGATGTACAATGTAAGTCAGAGCATCCAAGAGAGTCCAAAATTTACAAATGACTAAGAGAGTACATAATATAGGCACCAAACAACGTATTCTAACCATCAGGGGTCGAATCCATGAGAAGAGGGTTGGTTTCAACCATATCTAAACTAAGAACATGGATATAGGCAGTGGAACAACTTGCCTCGAAAACCAAGGAAATTGATTCATTTATCCCCAAACCACCTCAAAATGATGTAGCTACCCTCTAGAGTCATTTTATAATTATATTTACATATCATAGCATTATTAACATTCATAAATTCATCCAGAGTGAGAGTAAAAGTCAATTTGTGAAATAACTAGGTGAAAACTAGATTTTTGAGCAAAACTGGGAAAATTCATCCTATGCACCATGCCACTTCAAACCGAGTTTTGGAGGCCGTCCCCTTGACCAAATTGAGCCCAAGATGGATTTTTAGAAATTTCTTCCTGTTTAGTTTCTGGAACATCTTGAATTTTTTCATTTGGAGGTCATTTTCCCCCTCAAAAGTGGAATCTCCCAAGACTGCTTCGTGTGTGTCCAAAAAGTGGTAGAGAGGTCATTTTTTGATGTTTTTTTGACCTTTAAGTCACCAAGATTTTCTCCAAATTTGCTGAAAATTTTCAGGGATTGATGTCCTCATCATGATGAATCTGAATATGTAAGCCATTTCTCCAAAAAGTGTTCTAGTCAAAAGCGCAGCACAATTTCTTGTGTTGAAAATGTCTATGTGTAGCACCACTGATTCTATGCACAGTGCCACTTTAAGACCTAGTTTTGGAGGTCGTACCAATGTCCCAATTGGGTATAGGATATCTCTTTCGAAAGCTTGTTGAGTCTACTTTCCAGAACATCTTCAAGTTTTCAATTTGGAGTTCATTTGCCCTGTCAAACGTCAAATATCCCAAGACTGGTCAAACTGTGCAAAATGAGGCTACCTAAATGTAGAGTGTTGTTGCAGTCAACTTTGGAAGGTCTTCCGCAACTTCAAATTGAGCACATGATAGCTCACAGGAAAGCGCTTTGTGTCTAGTTTTCATTTGAGTCATCAAGAAAGTCATTTAGCCAACCAGGCTAGGAGAAATATTGATTTTCCCAAGGTCACTCCAGAGGTGTAGTAACACTCCTGAGGCAACTGTATGTTTGACATTTCTCTAAAATAGTGACACCTGTGTAAAAAGTGAAGGAGGTTTTTCTTCCTTGGACTTTTGTGGATAAAAAATCTTTCACTTTTTCCAAATTCATTTTTTCTTGCTCAAAAACAAAAACCCTTGGAGAAGGAAATGAGTCTTTCCTGAGCACAACTGAAGCACAACAAGGTGTAAAATGACCCATTGGAACATGAAACAATGATGACAAATATTTTTAATGATGGTACACTCATTTCGAATGGTGACATGGACCGACACTTGGAAAACTTTGAAAGGAGTGAAAACAACTCCTAGACCTAATACCTAGTGACAAAATTTTACTTGAGGACTCACTGAAATGACAAAATTTGACTTTGACACCCTAAGACCACTTTGTAAGAGCATATTTGATCGCTAGTGGAAGGCTTCAAAGATTGACACTAACACGACCATCAGGCTCTGCATGCAAACAACATGTCCCAGTAATATTCCACATGTTACGCAAAAAGTACACTTTTTTATGTTCAACGAGATTGGATATGTACTGTAGGTATCCAACATCAAGTGCATGGTTGACAAAATCTCATTTAACATTCCAAACACTGTCCAATCATCAAATTAATCCTCCATAAATTTGTGGATGTATTATTTAAATGTTGTGACGACAAATCTGGAGAGTATCGCAGGTGCATTCTTCAACCCAAATGGCATGACTATATACTGAAACGATCCCCATTTAGTAGAAAAAGTGGTCTTATTGCTATCTTCTAGTGCGATCTTAATCTGATGGTACCCTGAAAAACCATCTGTAAAGCAGTAGGTCTCTTGTCCTCCCACATTCTCCAGAAACGCATTAGTGAACGATGTTGGGAATGGGTTGTGTACGCATGCATCGTTCAACTTTCTTAAATCGACACAAATCCTTATTTACCCCTTATTCCTTTTCTCCTGCAATACCATCAGGCTTACCCATTCAAATTCTTTCAAAGGTTCAATTATTCTAGTTGTGATCATCTTCTCAAGCTCCTCTTTCACCTTCTCTTTGTATTTTGGGTTTAACCTATATGGTCGCTATTTTACAAGTTTCACACCTGGCTTCAACGTGATCCTTATTACACCTAGATCACCTAAAATGCATTTTAATTTAGTGAACTTCATCGAAAGTAGCTCCTGGTACTCATGTAGTAATTTGGTGACCTTACCTACTATATCCTCATTCCAGTAATCTCTGATGCATGAAAATTTGGGCTTCTTCTCTGAGCCTATATTGACTTGCTTCATCTTAACAGGTTGTGTTATGCAAGGTATCTCAGATTCTAGTCCCACAACCTCTCACTATCCCTTTGATTTAGGGATATTAATGTTTTGTGAATCTTCATTTCCCTCTTCCCTAGTCATATTATAGCACTCTATTGCGTGCTGCAACTACATGTTCCAATCCGGCTGTACCCACGTCGCTGGCTCATTGGTGTCTGGAAAATTGCTTCTCTAATTTCCTGAAGGGCATCATCACCACACTAAAAACCATATTCGAAGCTAAAAGTCAATATGAAGCTTTCCTTTAGACTATACTGGTCAGAAGTGGCATGGTGCAGCTCCGTTCTAAGATACCAATTCATCAGTATCACATCCAAAGTGTGGATAACTATGTGTACCCATTCTGGTTGTGGTTCTTTGCGCCATTCCATAGTCCAACGAGACAAATGCTCTCGAGGATCATCCTTACCATGATACTTCTCTGCGAGCCTCATGTTTGCATGGTTGAACCCAAGCCTCATCAATCGATGGTGCTCCTTCTAATCTCCTATATTGTCTTTATTGTTGCCCCACCATCAGGAAGTTGTAGACCTCAAAGCTATATCCAAGGCCTGGAATCATTGTTCTTTCAGTACATACCTTTCAAACTCATCAACAAATAAGCTGAAATCACTTATCCCATCATGATTTTGTAATTTTGTTACAACGCAGAGCAGAAAATTCGTGCAACTGGGTTTTCCCTTTCTCTAATTCCTCATTAGAGTCTGAGACACATGAACTATCCTTTTCCCATCTTATCCTTCCATGTGTTTTGGGGTTGATCCAATCCTCATCCCATATAATTTTCTTTTAGATATGGTCAATATATTCATCGCTATATTCATCGTGGGCAGGTTATGTATACTGCGCTCCTTAAGAGGGGTCCAAAGGAACAACGACCCTGGTACCATTCTTCTCAAATACCATACTTCTTCTTTTTAGATTGATCATGGAGTCAATATCAAAAGCCGAATCGATTCCAAGTAAATATGGATACAAATTTTTGTTGTCCAGAATCTAAATTACTTCAAATTCCTCCACCACGCTCACTCCTTCAATGTCCACAACTATGCCATGCAATCGACCCATCGGGATAATTTTCTGTTGATTGGCCATGCGCAGCTGAATTGGTGACCATTGTAGATTTGGTTGCCCCATTTTCTCCCAAGTTTTCTTTGGTAATACATTCGCTTCTGATCCCTAGTTAACAATTACTTGATTCATTTCGAATTTATCGATCTGCACAGTTAATCACATCTCTCGACCGATTCTTTTCTTATTTCTACATAGTTTTTCTATTACGTGTTGTTTAGTTGGTGGCTTCTCTTTACTAGCACAATTGTCAATTAGTTCTTGTAATCCTTCCACTACTTTTTGATCCCTTAGAAAGTTCATACATGTCTGTAGAAACGACTTAATAATGGTTGATCAGGGTTCTTCGTCGCAGTAGCCACTTCAGGATTATTTTTCCATGGTACTAGTTGCATTTGCATCTTCAATGTCGAAGCTCCTGGCTCCATGAAACTCTTCTTCACTTCCATGAAGGTTTCTTTCTCCCTATGCATATTGAGCCCGATACTATTTTCTCTAGCCTTCCTGACCCATGTATCTTCCATAGGATTTCTTCCCTCTATTTTATCTTCTCCTATAGTTGTGCCATTTCATGTCACTATGTTAAAACTTGGATCATATTTGTACAGTTCAACCCTCATCATTTGCAAGTTATGCATAGGTTGTTGATTCTTCGTTTCCTACATTTTAGCCGTAAAAATAGGAAAATCCTTTTTTGCATGGTTGAACTATCTACAATACTTACATGAAGGGGTAGTGGGGTTCTGAAAGTCCCACATAAAATGTCTACCTTCGCCATAGTTATAACATATAATATGACCCCGACCTCATCCAACACCCCCTCCTTGACCGCGTACTCAGATCTAAATTCCTCCGCGGGCTGCACGTGAACCATGATATTCCTGCATATGGCCTTCAGCTTGCATTCTATACACCAAAATTTTCTTTATCATCAAATCGTAACTGTGGAAATTCCTTTCGTCATGTCCTACTGACCGGCAAAAGCTAGAAAATAAATGCTTTGGTGCCTGCACATAATTTTGTAACAAATAATAGTGGTCAGTTGGGTGTTGGCTTGCAACTTAGAAAATACTACACTAGACTCTTGATCCAGTACTTGGTCCAGCACTAGGTTCTGACTTGAGAGGATTAGGACTTCCAACAGCCTTATAATCATGATAGACAAGACACTGGTCCTTATAGTGACCTTCCACTTTACACTTGATGTAACAAACATCTAAGAGCATATCGGGTTGAACTTCTTTTCCCTTCTTCAAATCTTGTTGCTCTATATGTAAGCTCACTAACTAGATCTGTATCTACTAAAATCCTATGTGAGTTTCATGTATCATTGATGCTTCTGGCTTCATCAAAATTTCTACTACCTTAGCTTATGATGTGATATTTTGTTGCGATAATGATAATATAAGATGTGGTAATAACATAGCTATATACCAGTCCTTGTGCTACTCATCAAAGATCTGAAGTTGACTTGTCGCAATAAACATTTTAATCTCTTATCTAATTCCTAGGAAGCTTCATTGACTACTTCCTTAATCTCTTTTTCTCCATAATGCACTGTGACTGTGACTTTGGTTTCTTGAACTTTGCATTTAGTTCTTTCTTTGTCTCAACTAGCGAAGCATTTGGTTTGTTGTACTGTAATTAATATACCATGATAACGCTCTGTCCTGTAGCACTGTGAGAAGATGAGCTTTATTCATATCTTCATCATTGATCTATTGTGCTTTCCATACATCTTCTACGAGAAACCAAAATTTCTTGGGATTCTCTGATCCTTGACCCTTAAAAACAGGTATCATTACTATGTTGGCCATATTAAATGAGGGAAGTGGAGGTGGAGGTGGTGGTGTAGGTGTATGAGGTGGAGATGAAGGTGGAGGTGGAGTGGTCTATTGGGATGGGGTCCCCTAGGTCAATTTTAGGGAAAACGCCCAAGTTTTGGGGCAAAATCCCAAGTTTTATGTAAAAAATGTAAAGCCTCCACAAGTTGTGGTCATGGAGCACGTAGATAGTAAAAGAATAAAAAAGGGTTTTACCCTTCTTTATGTAAGTTAAGCTGACATTTTGTATATCTACCCATGGTTCGTGGACAATGGGATTGTATAAATAGGTGTGCCTGAGGGAGTCTAAGAGAGGATATGAAAGATGAAAATGGATGTAATGGGTCAATAGAAGGAAGATCATAGAAGTTTTATAGGAATAAAAGGCTTTGTAGTTGTGTGTACAGAGGCCTAGAGTAGAGTTTGCACCTGAGTGCGTGGACCCCTGCAACTAAGTGCACAGGGAAGTCTTGAGTCTGTAAGCTGAACTGAATAAATATAAAGAAGATTATTACATAAATTCTTGTGTTCTATATATTTACTTATGTTATGTATGAGTGCACTTTATGTTGTGATGAATGATGGGTTTATGAAATAATGATGTATTGATGTGCGATTTTACCTAGTTTATATTGTTATATGAACGCAATTGAGGTTAAGTATTTATGCGAAGACTATACCATTGAATGTTAAATTTATTGAACACTTAAGAAAATCTGAGTAAATATTGGGTTAGGAGTAATCTTTGATGCGTGAAAGTAGTTAATTTTCCTATTCAGGGTCCACGAAATCCAGTCGTAGACCTTCATGATGGTCTAGAGACTAATTAAAGGAAATTCCATCGATAAGCCCTACGGGCTTATCGATCTACACGAAGGAATATTTAGGGCACAAAACGACTTCACGCTAATCTCTGGGTGCGGAAACTTGGTTCCAGCATCCCCCCATATTGCTTTGGGTTAGACTTCAGTCTGCGCTCCGCATATTGATTCTGAAAGGGCCAGTAG
>APFE030900821.1:142599-209550 GCA_000404065.3 Pinus taeda | reverse complement strand
GTATATGTGTTTTATGTGTTATGCTCTCGCATTTTATTTTTTCTGTGATTTAGAATTCGTATGCAGGTAATTTCTGTATGGGGTTAAAACCTACACTCACCAATATGACCTCGTGCACTCATAAACCCCTCGCTGAATCCCCACCATTGATCAGTCCCCACCAATCCAATAGCTCTCATCAAGCCCGATAAAGTGACCCGCTCGATCAGTTCCCACCGTCCGATCATCTCCATAAAGATCTAATGGCATTCACTCTTATCGCGCCATCAACTTGATCGAACGATAGCGCGCAATGAGAGTGGGTTTTCTCTCTCATCCGCCGCTACGTGTCGATCGCTGAATGGAATCGCGTGACTTCGGGGTTTTACCGCTTAACACTCAAAAGCGGTGTGATGAATACCATTACCACTCGAACAAACCGCTCCTGCCCATTAAGTGAATGTGCAGCTCCATAGCCCATTCACCATCCAATCAGTCTGCTAAAGATCCAACAGCCCCGATTCACCTCGCTCTCACCTCGGCCGATAACCTTCATTGAGTCATCTCCGCCGTTCAATTTCTCGATCCGACGACCACCCTTCCCTCTCATCTTGACTGTCTGTTTGCCATGCATTCCACGTCCTTACTCTATTGCCCGAAGAAGGAAATGACCAGCTTGCCAGTACCAGTCACAGTCAGTCCCCAACAACCATATTTAACAAACAACATGGCCAAAGGGGAAAAGGACAAAGCACGACCTTGTAACTGAATTTATTGGTTATGGAACTCCACTGTTATGAGCACTCCAACAACCTAAAAGGACAACACAGCACCTGAGCATATCAGATTTACCCACTTAAGCAAGCAAACACGTTTTGAGACTCCATCAGGCAATTAAATGCAGTTGGTGGTCAATTATGACCCCTCCATACCTAAACGACCAAGTTCCCTTGTAGTGTAAATCTATAAATACCTAGAAACAAGATGTAATCAAGGTTTGCATTTGATGCAAGGTTCAACTTTTGGAGACTGTAGATGTTTTGTCACTTGTAGCCTCTCGTCTTCATTTTCAACTAATACAAGCTTCTTTTTCTTTTAACTACTCACTTTCCATTTCCCTCAGTTCCAAGCTTGTACCTAATATGTTGAGCTCTTGATGTTTAGTACTAGATAAATTTCATCTTATCTTTGTGTTAGAATCTTGTATGCATCATTGAATAGGTTTCCCAAGTTTCTTTCTATTAAATGTAGGAGAGTTGTCATCTTGTCTTTGCATTAATAGATTAGATTTACAGGTTTCTTTACTGGTTGTAGCGGGCCATCACATGGTCTTATGCATCTGCTGGTGTGGTCAGTATTCTCCATATTCACCTAACATAAAAAACTGTGAGCATTGGTGGTTTAAAGCCTTGTAGTTTGAGGGTGTTCACACATGTCTAGAGTGAAACAAAGTAGAAGTGGTTATCTGGCTTGAACCAAACCATCATTCCTTCCATTCGGCCTGCAACAATAGTTGAATTTATATGTTACCAGGCATCTCCGAGCTACAACCTAGGAGGGTTTCTCGAAATCCTAACATAACCTATGTAGGGCTGGTTTGTTGACCAATATATGCACTATTGGACGATGATCTTACCCTTGATACCCTTCTTTTCTGAGTGAATGATCAATAATAATACATGATATTATATTGCATCACATTTAGCACTATGACGGGTTACCATAAATGGGAGATAATCATGACTAACATTTAATTATTTTTCCTTTATCTGTAACCACTTCTTTTCCTTTAATTTAGTTCTAATGGAATATTATTTCATGTTATATAATGAGGGTTATGTTTTAATATCATTCACCATATGTCGTATAGGTATCTCCCCACCTAGACCTTCACACCTTACACTTATTTACATCATATCTATAAATTGGCCTTATTTATTTGCCTAATTAGAAAATATATTTAATTTATATTATTCTACAACAACCATTTAATTTACATTATCACCAAGGATTACTACTTGTGGTGAAAGGGAGGCCAACCCTTATCACATAGAATGGGAGGATCTAGGATCCTCAACGATGTGGTCTTAGGTTGTCCTCAGTTACTAGGACAATCTATACACCAACATTTTTTGGCATTGTTTCTGGGGAACAAAGGTTTAGGTTTAGTTTTCTTTGGTAGCTTATTTATTGGTTAAGTATGTGATA
The DNA here is from genome assembly GCA_000404065.3 of Pinus taeda. NCBI lineage: Eukaryota > Viridiplantae > Streptophyta > Pinopsida > Pinales > Pinaceae > Pinus > Pinus taeda. The sequence goes on along the minus strand of APFE030900821.1, from coordinate 207,363 downwards.
TGTTGGTGGAAAGGGTCGCAGTTGTATGCTCCTTATAAAATTTCAAGTGTATATCTTTTTTGTTTATTTGTTCACCTGGCGACTCCCTGATTTAAAATTACTAATGGCTATTTCTTGGATTGCATCAGGTTTTGTTCCTTTCGATTTTTCTCAAATTGTAGGGTTTCCAAATGAGTTACTAGATAGACATATGGGATACCTACCTACCCCATTTTCACAAAGATGGAGACAATGATCCGATTGAACATTTGATCCTATTTCATGATTCCCTTCCTAGGATGGGGGTCGAACATGATGACATACATATGAAATTATTCATGATATCATTGGAAGGTAGAGCTCGACAGTGGTATCAGAAACTTCCTCCTGCAGGTATTTTATCTTTAAAGGATTTCCATACAGTTTTCTATGAACATTATGCAACTATGTATCCCTCTATTACACTTGTTGGAAATTTTTGTTGTTTACTAGATGAACATTGTGAATATTCTCATTCAGCATTGCGGGAAGATGAATATTGTATTAATGTTGAAATAATGAGTTGGAAAGATGGTGATTCTAATGAAAAAAATTTACCCTCTATTGGTTTACCAAGTCAATGTTTAGATGGACTAAGTATAACATCTAATGTTGAATGTCAAGAGATCCTCGAAGAATCTAATAGTTTAACCACCAACGATAAATCTAATTTCTTTTCTTTTGATTCTTCTAACAGTAATATTTATAAAGTTTGTGAAGTAAATGATGTCAAAGAATAAATTATACCTATAATCATATCACTATCACACATTTATGATTATGTAAATGAATCGCCAGTAGTGGAAGATCTTGTTTTATCTAATGAAATGGCATGTAGTGATATCTTTAGTAATTTTGATTCTTCTATATGTGAGAGTTATGTCGATTTTTCAAAATCTCCCATATGCGACACATATGAAGACAACTTATTAATTTCCTCTAACAATCTTGAATTGGATAACAATCAGCTTACAAGAATAAATTTACAATCATGTTGTTATTTCAGTTTTTTTAATACAAATGAATATGTTGAACATAATGATTTAACTAATTTAACATCACTACATGATGATGAACCTGTTCATGTTGATCATATGGTATAACATGAAGATGATACTATAGATCTTATGGATGTTAATGTATTGAATTTTATTTCGATCTATTTGTTTTTAAAGTTTGACATGATCAAATCCGCGGCAATATACGAGAATATGAAATTATTTCTCATGAACATGTTGCTAATATTTCAAGATTTTCTTCATTAGATGTTCATACAAACCTACAAGACTTCGTTGAAATGTGGATGAGCACTTACTTTGAAAAGTTTTCTTCTTGTTTCCAATCAAATGCGAATATATTTTTTGATGTCTTGGTAAAACAATTTCTCCCCTATTTCTTTCAGCAGTTGAATATGTTATTATTATTTATCAAATTGAGGCCTAAAGTCAAGAAGTTTGCCATTGACAATATTTGTGTTTGGTTACATTGGATTTTCAACCTTTTTGATAAATATTCTCATTAAAACACATTGTATATAAATTATGTATATAAACAAACCTTTTATGCTTTGTCAGTTTACAATAAATAAAGATGAAGGTTGTTTTCATCTTGAAGATTCTTTTGCGATCATAGTAGAATGAAATACACATATATGAGTGCTTAGTATGAACTATATTAAACAATATTTTTAAACACATATTTAAAAATTAGGTTTGTAAATAATGTTAAGGGGTAACATCTTTAAAGGGCTCATATATTAAACTTTTAGTAATGTCACCTTCATATTGAATATTCCTCACCACATTCCTCTTCCATACTACTTACACATAAATACTGAGGGATCACATTAAGTCATAAGGGCTAGACTTATAACCATAAGATCGAGCTTTCATATATATAATTGAAGATTTGGTAGGACTAGATAGTCATGTCACAACTATACATGACACTTTCCTAATCAACATACTATCCTAGGGATAAGAACTAATGGTATATTGGGTGGGGCGTGATAGTATCTCTGTCGGGGATATAGATGCCCACTGGAAGCAGAGCAAGGCCAGTGCCATTATATTAAAATCTAGTGTTTAATCCTCCCACTCCTTCTGTTGAGGTGACTTTTATGGGGTATGCTGACATCTTCACCAGGGCTATGAACGCTAGCTAGTAGTGGAGCAAGGTCAGTGGTATTGGACTAAGTCCAATGCATAATCCTCCCATCCCATGAATGCCATATTTACTAAATAAATTGAATGAAGAACCTCTAATGTGAAGAGAAAACAAGAATCCAGAGAGTTCCTCATCTTAGGTTAGTGGATGGCTCCATCAAGGCTATGGATGCTCGTTAGCAGCAAAGTGACGTCTAATTTTGGAAACTTGTGTTATGGACCTAAAAGGGAACCAAAATCCATGACGAGTAGCCTCCTTAGTCTCAATAAACTAAAAAAAAGTTAAAGTCACTCTTATGTACCTTAATTATCTCCATGATTTATGAAATTTCCTAATCATTAGTAGTAAGCAGGTATAATTTTTATGGTATTGGATGTGTTGAAATTTCTAAGTCTATCCATTAGAAATTTAATCTGTATTATTCTGGTTTATTTCTTCTACTTATTAATTTCGAACAAGTTATTTAAAACATATAAATAACAAAATAAACACAATACAGTCTCAACATCTACAGATCAACAGCTGAAAGAAAACAAACACACAAGTGACACCGTTACTTTTGGACAACTCATCCCCAGAAAAACCCAATGCAAAAAAATAGGTGCAACAATTTCGAGGGTTTATTATTATGCAATATATCATTGAGTACAACTGGGTGCCAAACTAGCTCACCTGACAGAGAAAAACAATCGACAGTAATACCTCTCCATTCAGAAACAGGTATTTAGAAAACCTGTCCCACGAAACCCTCTCTAGAAACTCTGAAGCATTGCATCAACCTCAAAACCCTCTGCTTTAGTCCTCTGAGGCATTGCACATCCTCTGGGATCCTCTGCATCACTCCTGCTTCCCTCTGCATGGATGACGTAGACCCTCTGGCCTTTACACTATCTCTGATGGGCTCTGCGTGGTTTACTCTAGCTTCTGTGTCTGTCTTTCTACCTCTGTGATGGTCTCTTGGCACTATCTATGCCTCTCTATCTAGTACTCATTTCCCCTCGCTACTGATCACTGATTCAAATTTTCTTAGCAACCCCGCTCTAGCAAATCGAATGATTGATCACTTTGGTGTGTTCTCCAACTGACCCTTAAGACTCATCTTATACTTTTCCTGTTGGTCCTTCAACAGCTGAGATTACATCTCTAATCAATGGATACGATTATATTTGGCTTGATCCATGACTTTTGGAACCTTTTAACCCAGTTTTATATTAATAACCGTTAATATTTTATTTTTCCTAAGTTTAGACTCATTAAATATATTAAAAATATTAATTATTTTAATATCTCCTTAACTGGCTAGAATCTACCCAAACCATTTCTGCGTCTTAGATATCACATGTGCTTTAGCCTCTCCACCAATTTTCATGGATAGAGCACATCCGATGCTACCCCATATTAGTGAGGACTGTGCTCTACTAATACTCCTCACTGAGCATCACTCTGATTATATGACACTGGTACCTGTGTTGATGCTAGGCCTCCCTGCCCAACATCCTCTACACTACTGTATCATGTACTACCTCCCATGGTCCTACCACTGCCATTGTTGCATTTGTACGAAAGCTCCCTTTGCATCCGTGCTATGGCTGGTCCTTTCTCCCAACACTACATTTGCATTGCATCCCCCTCTCATCACGTTGCATCGTGCTACTACCAATTGCAAATGCAGTGGAACTTAGTTACTGAGAAGTAAGTAACCGATCCACCCAACTACTGACATCCTTATCAGTCTAGAAACACTCTCAATTCTGAAGCTCCTTCTGCCACTATCAAGTGCTCCCTCTACGACCTCTGCGCTATTGCAACAACTCCCTACATCTCGCACCATTACAAACTTCTCTGTGCCATCCTGCACTATTGCAAAACTCTCCATGCCTCTCGTACTGTTGTAGCCTACTAGCCTTACGCTATCTGGGGACTCCTGCACTGTAGCACTCTCTACCACTCCAATCGCATCCGTCTCTATCGACATCTACCAATCCCGCTACTTCGCACTTCGGGGCTCCCATAGCAAGAATCTGATCCAAGAGTTTAGGTACCTCAAGGATCCTGCCCCTCATTGCCTGTATTCCTCCTAACTATAACTCGATGTCTCCCAGGGAAAATTTTAAGAACCACTCTAAATTTATATGTATAATAAATGGGCTAATCCCCATGATACATAAGAAAAATGGGAGGTGATTTTATCAATAATATAATATGTATATATAATTTTTTGGGCTAATCTCTCACGAGATTATATTATCTTGTACAGTGATGGAGAATCTTTCATTGAATTATAAAATCTTGTAAGATCTTGGCAAATCTTTTACTGAATAATAAAACATTGTGAAGTCTTGGCAAATGTTTTGTTGAAGTATGAAACATATATGATAATAAGAAAACATATTCATTAAACTGTAATATACTAACATACATGTTTGGAAAAAAGAAACATAATTTTCTCTTCCTACAAACAATGTTCCAAGTTTCAGTGGTCATGTTTGTCAAGGTTCTTACAATACACTCTTTCATATCCTTCTATCAGTTTTGATAATATTCCACAACAAAGTTCTTGTAGGTGTTGATATTGACCATGAGTTCTGTCAAGGTAGGAGAGATTAATCTTTTCTCTGCAACTTTTGTCAAGCTACCACCTTTTTCAAATTATCAAATTTCTTTCTTATTCAATAGACTCCAACTGCGAAAAAAAAAAAAAAAAAAAACCATCAAGTTTGTTTACCCCAACACGCGAACAAGTAGCAAGCCCCAACTATATTATGTAAGAAAGTATTAGGTATCCCAAAGGCTTGAAGGGGATCTAATTGAAAGAAGTGACCAGCCTTCCAATCAATATATGAATATATAAATGTAGAATTATTATTATTTTAATTGGAAATCATCAATTAAATAATAAAATTTAATTACGTCTCTCCCAATCTAAATTGTTTATTATCATAATTCACTACCCTCATATGTCTCCCATTTTTTAACAACATTGTAACATGTAGATTAATTTCCTTTTTGGTGAACAATATTCACCTTTTAGGAAAATATGGTGCAGTGGCTCCAACCCTTACAAATCATTAGGACAAACTAAGAATAGCACAGAAGATGAAAGGTTGTACAAACCAACTTGTTTTTCAAACAACTAATCCAACATCAATACCTAAACTTTTTCATGAAGATATCATATTGAGAATGTTTCAAAAATGGTTGGAAATCTTCTCCCAGGGTGATGCGGAAAGAGTGATAAGGTTTCACTGTTTTGAATTTTTTTTGTTAAATCAGAAAAGCTAATATTAATGGAAGGTTTTGAATTTTTTTTGTTAAATCGGAAAAACCAATATTAATGGAGATATTGGTATTTTTTACTAAATTTTGTGAAGTGACTAAATGTAGCTTTAACCATTCACCTTAAGATGTATTTACAATATAATTTCCTAAGTCTATTTAATATCTTCATTATCATAAAAACTAGCCTATATCCATCTTAACTCCACGTCTACCACTCTTAGAGGGATTAAATCTATTTATCCCTCTGAGCACTTGGTAGACCCAAAATTAAGATGGATCTATGATGATAGAATTTCCCCTTTAAATTGTCTATGCTCACATGAATAGCATGGTATTACCATGGGCCAATACCATGGGTTATCATAAACTTGGAGCTTACAAATTACTATTAGTAATTTATAAAAATTAATAAAATTAATAATTGAATTTTTTTTTTTTAACCAAGTTAAAATGTTTAACATACATTAAATTACAACATCCATTTTTACTCTTAATCCACCAAGCCCCCATAGGGATCAAATATTTTTTCACTCTATGCTAGTTTTCATATCACGATATTTGATCCCTCTCGCGGCTTAGTAGATCTAGAGTAAAGATGGATCTATGTTGGTTTAATCCCCCCCTTTAAATTGGCTACATTCCACATAAATACCATGGGTAAATACCATGTGCCATTTTTATTTTTTTTAATATTAATATTAGGGTTAATAATGTTTTTTTGCATGGTATTAATAATAATCTAGCCCATAGTATTTGGCCCATAGTATTTTGCCCATAGGTTTCACCTAAATATAACGCATTTTTTGAGTGTTCATAAATATAAGGTGGCTTATGAAGTAAATATAAGAAAATGTTTTATTTGTTTACCATACCTCTCGTTTATTTATATTTTTATTAATTTACCATACCTCTTTTAAAATATGGTATTTGGTCCATAGGATTCACTTAAATAAATCCTCTTTTTTGAGCCTTCATAAATAGAAAGAGGGTTATTGTTTAAATATAAAAAAAGGTTTTATTTATTTACCATATGCCTAGTTTATTTATATTTTTATTTATTTACCATACCTTTGAGTAAGTATAAAAAGAGGTTTTATTTATTTACCATACCTCCACTTTATTTATATTTTTATTTGTTTACACCCTTGCATGTATATAAGGTGACTTATGGAGTAAATATAAAAAATGTTATGTACCATACCTCTCATTTATTTATATTTGTATTAATTTACCATACCTCTTTTATAAATATGGTATTTGGCCATTGGGATTCACTTAAATAAAACCTATTCTCGAAAATTAGGGCGAATGGAAGGTTGTAACTCCTAATTTGAAGGGCTAAATTTACCTTTTTTACCCTCTCCCTTAAACTAAGGTGGGCTAACCTCCATATCTAATTTTTTTATAAAATAAATTTGAGGCGATTTGTAAAAATGTACTATGATACAAAATATTCGCCCACTAAAAATTTAAAACCCCTTAATTTTGCCAAAGGGCGAAAAATCGCCCCTAAAAGTTTCCATGATGTCTCCCCACCTCTTCTCTGGAGGTACATGAGCACTCATGGCACAATCATCATCCTCCTCGACCTCCTTCTCTACCTTTGCTGGTGTTTCCTTAGAGTCAGACACCTCTCCCTTACTCTTCTTGTTTGGACCCTGGTTCACATAATGAACCAATTCCCCATAGTTGAATCACTTGACCTTAGAGAGGTCCTTTTTCTTCCTCTTCTCCTGCTTTCCTGTAGGTTTTAGAGTTGCATCCTCTTCCTCTTCCTTCTTGGTCCAGACTTCTTTGCTACTACTTCCCATCTTTCTCAGCCTTCTGATCTCCTCTTGGCAAAGATCCGCCCTCAATTCTTCCCAATCTAGAAGATCTGCCTTGCCCAGTATGCTCTGGACAAATGTCTCCCACTCCTTGGAGACTGTGTTAAGTGCGACCCTCACCAACATCTCCTCATCCGGCATGGCCCCTATGGGAGTCAGTTGGTCCTAGATCTCCTTCAACCGACCGAGTAAGTGATCTATTTGCTCCCCCTTCTACATCTGGTATGACCGCATCTGATTCTCAAGTAACATCTTCCTCTGCACAGAATATGTTGCTACAATTTCTTCAAGGTGTCCCACATTTCCTTTGTCATCTCCTTCTCAGCAATATGTTGGACCACATTATCCTTGAACCCATCAAGGATGATGCATTTTTCCTTGGCCATTACCTCCTCGTACTTCTCATTGTCAGTTGGGTCAACTGGGATTGCCACTGTTCTTAAGGTGAAGGCCTTGATGCGATGTCTATTTAGAGGGGATAGGATCCTGGCCTTATAGACCACAAATTTGGACACCCCGTTTAGCCTGTCCTGATCCCTCAACCCATTCATGGCCATCTCTCTACTCTTCTTGAAGACTCCTCCAAGTCTCTCTACTTCCCTCTAGAAGTTCTCTCTTCGACTCCTGTTGAGTCTCTCTACTTCCCGGATGGAAGTTCTCTGCTAGACTCCCTCTGAGTCTTGATTTCCCTTCTGGAAATCCTCCTGCCAATCATCAAGTTACACGTCTCCAATCTTCTGTGCACCTACAACATTGATCAGGATTCCATAGCTAGAAATCCGCCTTGGTAGCAACTCCCTCTACCTTTATTTTTCCTTGTTAGGTATTGTTCTGCCCACAGTACCCCACCTCCCGCAAACTTCCCACAACTTCCTATGCCCAGTAACTGAAGGACTGAGCCTCTAGGCTCTGCGCAATCCCGACACTGGAAAAAATGCTCCCTTAGCCAATTGTGTCAACCCTCGTGGTCTCTGTGTGAGTGTTTTTCTGGCCTCCTCAACCTCTACGCTAGCCTCTCTCTGGCCTGACTAATGATGCAATCCCTTTGCGTCAACCCTTTTTCTGTCGCTTTCTGCAAATATCAGCTTTTGTCACTCAAGACAACTGATTCTATTACAAATGCTCTTCTTAGCTGATCCCTTCAGCTCTCCTATGATCTGCAACCATCCTCTGATAACATGTTGAAATTTCTAAGTCTATCCATTAGAAATTTAATCTGTATTCTTCTGGCTTATTTCTTCTACTTGTTAATTTCAAACAAGTTATTTAAAACATATAAATAACGAAATAAAGACAATACAATATCAACATCTACAGATCAACAGCTGAAAGAAAACAAACACACAGGTGACACCATTATTTTTTGACAACTCATCCCCGAAAAAACCCAATGCGGGAAAACCAGTGCAATAATTTTGAGGGTTTATTATTATGCAGTATATCCTTGAGTACAACTGGGTGCCAAACTGGCTCACCCGATAGAGAAAAAAAACGACAGTAATACCTCTCTATTCGGAAACAGGTATTCAAAAAACCTATCCCAAGAAACCCTCTCCAACAACTTTGAAGCACTGCCTCAGCCTTCTGCTACTCTGCGTCAACATCAAAACCCTATGTGTTAGCCCTCTGAGGCATTGTGCAGCCTCTGGGACCCTTTGCATCACTCCTGTTGCCCTCTGCATGGATGATACACACCCTCTGGCCTTTGCACTGTCTCTGTTGGGCTTTGCGTGGCCTACTCTGGCTTCTGCCTATGCCTTTCTGCCTCTACGCTGGTCTCTCAACACTATCTCTGCCTCTCTATCGAGTACTCACTGCCTCTCACTGCTGATCATTGATTTGACTTTGGTTAGAAAACCTGCTTTAGCAAATCGAATGACTGATCACTCTGGTGTGTTCCCCAACTGACCCTCAAGCCTCCTCTTATACTTTTTTCTGTTGGTCCTTCAACGTCTGATATTACATATCTAATCAACAACTAAGATTAGATTTGTCTTGATCCATGACTTTTGGAACCTTCTAACCCAATTTTATATTTTATTTTTCTAAGTAATGCTAATTCTATTAAAAAACCAGTAAAATTACAACGAAGCTCCAACCTCTGTGGTGCGGAACAGAGTTATGTCATGATTAGTCAATAAAAACTGAAACAGGACTGCCCTTCGAGGGGAAATCAGTCCAAAAGAACCCAAAAGGGATGCCCACGCAGGGGTCTTAGTTCAAAACCAACATAAACAGTAATTTTACCAAAATTAACCACATAGTTTGAAAAATCATAAAAAATCCATGAATCATCGAAAAAGAAACCTGGTGTCTTGTACTACTAGTTGCATGGAGCCTCTTAGGCAAGTGTCGCTTGGTGGAGGATCTTCCACAATGAGACATCTATACTCATCTCGGTCCTCCACTGTTGAAGACGTGCCACCAGGGATGTTCCCTTCCACTTGCATGCCACCCAAACTGCCTTCGTCTACATGCTTTCCGCCAGAGATGTCCTCACCCTGTGGAGTGTTGTCATGGCCATCTTTGCGACTAGGCGAAGTAGACCTACTGTTCGAGTGTTTTCATCCTCTGATGGCTTGCTTCTCCTTTACCTTCTTCTGCTTTCCGTTATCCTCTATCTCTGGGACTGGGTCATGGGTCTAAGCATCCTGCTCATCCTACGGTCAAATTTCTTCAGTGAAAGCCACTGTGACAGTGGCAATGATAATAGGCTGATTCAAGGTACTATAGAAGTGGAGTTGGGTCAAATGGTGCGATAGATGAGGGGGGGCAGGGGAGTTAGTCATTTGAGTTGTTGCATTCCTTCTGCTCGCACCATAGGCTTGGGCTCGATCTCTTCTACTATGGGTGGTGGGATATCTACCAGAAAGTTGACCTCTGGATGGAGAAGACAAAGGGGAGGAAGAAGGGGACGTCGGCTCAAGGAGGCGGCATAGGGGTGGGGATGTTTCAGTCGCGACTGCTACCTCTCCTACTGCACATCCGGTGGCAAAGATGCATCATGGATCTCTGGGCATGATCACTGGAAATGGTGTGGGCTGAGATGACATTAGTATTAGCACTAATTAAAGAGGGCGAGGCAGAGTTTACGCTGGGTTTGATAGAGCTATTCAGGCGAGGAACAATGGTATTCTGTGAAGAATGTAGAGTACAATGAGGAGTATGGGAGAAATGGAAGCCATTCCCGAGATCAACACAGCTAATAAGCCTACAATGCCTCCCTGTTGTCGTGCGAGAGCTCAGCTCTGCAGCATAAACGGGGCAAGAGAAATTGAGTGGGGAAGGGGTGAAGGAGTGTAGGCTTGCAGAAGCCATAGTTTTAAGTCTGCTACGAGCATCTCGACTGGAGCACCAACTTAATGGCACCTGCAGGTTGACGGTGGCTCGCCATAAATTGGCATGGATGGGGACGCAGGTGGCTATGCGTCTCGGCGGTCTACCATTCTCATGTCTAATCTCCATTAAATTCCAATTAATCACCCGCATCCGGGGTAACCCAGTTTTATATTAATACCCATTAATATATTATTTTTCCTAAGTTTAGACTTAGGAACTCCATTAAAAATATTAATTATTTTAATATCTCCTTAGCCAGGTAGAATCTACCCAAACCATTTCTAGGTCTTGGAGATCTCATGTGCTTTAGACTTTCCACCAATTTTCATGGCTAGAACACATTTGATGCTACCCCAAATCAATAGGATGTTATTATGAAATCATATATTTATCATTTTTATGATTATCTTCCCTAATCATTATTATAACTACCCCGATAGACTTAATATACAAACATATGTCTTTTGTGTATGTAAATAATCTTTGAACCTGTTAATCTATACATGTTAGGGCCTCACATTTATCCTTCTTTCTTTCTTGCTGTCAATCGACTGAGAATTTAAGATGAAACAGATTTTCCTTTCATTACTTTTTGTTTCTTTAGTTTCATTTTTCGACCCCATGCCCATAGGAAGGCTTATGGTCTACGTTCTTGATCCTTCGCAGGGGAGCATCATCCCCAGTTGGAGTCCAATTTTGTCACCAAAATTACCCTCATAATTGTGTCTCCTCTGAGGGTTTTGCTTTATGTTTCCTTTCCATTTGACTCTTTATTGTGCTCTTATGATTCAAATCACCCCCTAAAATACAAAAGGGAAATGAGTGAAAATGATTAGAACAAAAATAAGTAGGGTTTGTAGCTAAGTGACATTAAAGAAATGCCATATTATAAATATGTATATGAAATACTTAATTATTATTTTGATTCTATATGTGACATAAAATTTCAAAATACAAATAATTAAAATATTAAATAACACTAACTAGTATATGTGGCTAAAACATAATTAAATTATTATTACTATAACTAAGAACCCTAAAAATAAGGAAACATTGTCCACAAAATAATTAAACATTGTCCACAAAACGGGGGAATTAGATATACAAATGGATTATTTATTATACAAATCCTTTAATTCTTATATATTTGGGAGGGTTGAATTTCCTAAAGAACGTATGTAATGAATATTGAAAATAGACTTTCATGAATGTTAAATCTTTATTTTTACCTCACATGATATTACCATTGATCTTATCATGAATTGCTCATCAAATTTTAACCTTTACTTTTACTTCGAGATATCTAAGTCTTAGGTGAAAAATAAATGCATAAATAGTTTATTCTCTATTTAAAGGGGTTCCTAGGAAATATTTAAAAAACCATTTTTTGGATTGTAGATAACTGTGGTGTGGTTTCTGAGAGGAATTCGGATTTTCCACAGTGTTCATCTTTATATTGGTCGACGTTTCGAGTCTATACCCAGACTCATCATTACGACTGATATACGGAGAAAAGAAAGAAAAAGGGTTTGTGATAAATATGTAATAGGCTTGTTGTAAAGACAGTTTGGCCGACTAAATGACTGTTATTACTATTATATACCATTATTATATATTATTATTATTTATTATTATTAACCATTATTTATATTATTATTTATATCATAAGTTTGTTATTTTACTCATTAATTAATCTAAAATTGAATTATGAGAATGGTTTTATGTTATTAGTTTGAAATAACTAATAAGTTCTGTTATGATGTGTAATCTATTTATAATTCACTTAATATTGTGTAATTAATTTGTACTTAATTCCTAAAAGGTGTATAATATTATGGATATAATAAGTTTTATTATATTGTTAATTAATTAATTAAATATAAATGTGTGAGGAGTTATAAGATATTTTATTTAGCTGATTGAATTAATCAATAAGTTCTATTTGAGTGAGTACCATTATATTATGTTGTTTATTTATAATTTATAATGTGTTGCGAAATTAATTTTGAGGTTTTTATATACCAAGTTTATTATGTTGCTACTTAATTAAAATTAAATTGAGAAATTGGTTATATGTTATTAATTAATTGATTGCATTAGTTACTGAGTCTTATTATTAATTTATTAATTCTATTGATTTATGAATTATTATATGCTTAACTTAATTATGTTGTTAACCTATTATGTTTATTCATTGCTTTACATTATTAATTTATTAATCTATTATGTTGCTAATTTACTAAAATCAAATAGAGGGATTAGTTATATGTTATTTTATTACTTGATCAAGTTAGTTACTAAGTTCTATATACTTATATTATATTAGTTATTTTATTATTTATAATTATATTTACCATTATTTATATTATTATTTATATCCTAAGTTTGTTATTTTACTCATTAATTAATCTAAAATTGAATTGTGAGAATGGTTTTATGTTATTTGTTTGAAATAATTAATAAGTTCTGTAATAATATGTAATCTATTTATAAATCCCTATTAATGTGTAATAATTTGTAATTCATTCCTAAAAGGTTTATAATATTATTGATATAATAAGTTTATTATATTGTTAATTTATTAATTCAATAGAAATGTTGAGTTATAAGATATTATATTTAGTTGATTGAATTAATCAATAAGTTCTATTTTAATAAGTACCATTATATTATGTTACTTATTTATAATTTCTAATGTGTTGCATAATTAATTTTTAGGAGTTTATATTATTATTTATATACCAAGTTTATTATGTTGCTCCTTAAATACAATTAAATTGAGAATTTGGTAATATGTTATCAATTAATTGATTGCATTAGTTACTGAGTCCTATTATTAATTTATTAATTCTGTTGATTTATAAATTATTGTATACTAAAGTTAATTATGAAAAAATAATAATATAAATAATGGTTAAATAATAAATATATAAATAATGGTAGATAATGATATAAATAATAATATAAATAATGGTAAATAATAGTAATAAACAGTCATTTAGTCGGCCAAACTGTCTTTACAACAAGCCTATTACATATTTATCACAAACCCTTTTTCTTTCTTTTCTCTGTATATCAGTCCTGAGGATGAGTCTGGGTCTAGACTCGAAACGTCGACCAATATAAAGATGAACACTATGGAAAATCCGAATTCCTCTCAGAAACTATTTTTTAATAAGGTTATTAACAAATGAGCTAATGGTAGTGAACAAAGGCTTCGAAAACTTTATATTAAGTTTTGAATAAAACCAATATTAAATATAAACATTATACTAAGTTTTCAATAAAACCCATATTAAGTATAAACGTTATCATATTAAGTATGAGGCCCCACTCATTTGTTTTAAGGTCATTGGGGCGGAGAAGGGAGGTTAACTCACCACCACCTTACCACCCGATATGGAATGACCATCGTTCGATTAAATGAAGCTTGCCATTAAGTTTTCGTCACATCACAAATGGTCATTAAACCTCCCTCCAACTTTCCATGCAATGGGAAGTATCAACCATCAATTAAAGATGTTTCTCATCTCGAGACAATTACATGTTTGTTGGAAAGTTTGACGCCTTTATATGTAATTCTAAATTCAATTCAACTGTGTAATAGGTATAAGGTTTTGGATTTAACTTACCTCCACCTATGCATTTTCTCATATAACCCATACGCTCCAGAACTTGATATGTTCTAATAGTTTGAAGGTATTTACAATGTTTTACCGTGGAGGAGAGAATGTTTTATGATTTTTTTGAAATTTTGAAAGAGTTTTACGATGGTTTGCTATGAGTGCACAAGTGAATGTGTTTTCGATATTCAGGGTTTATTTAAAACTTGTTTATTTATTTGGAAATATGGCTTTATGACAAATATTGCATAACTTAAAGCTGAAGAGGATTTTTACAGCAAGAATTTTTAAGAACATGAGGTATGTGAATAAAGTTTACATTTGACTTTTTCCTTAACAATTTCATGAGAAAATTTAATGCATGAGGAAAAGTTACAGGTTTTGTTCATGTGTTTATTTATTTGTTGTTATTAATTCATAACTCATGTTTCATGTTATGCAGGTTATTCAAAAAGGATTATAATTTGGATAAACTATCTCCATGGAAGACTAATGAGCATGGAGTCCTAAGTCCAAAGTTAAAGGGAAGCTTTTAAGTCTTAAACCATTTATGAGAGTTGGAAAACTACTTTTAAATAAATATTTTCGAAATATGCATTTTAGACAGTTATGTAAAACAATTATTGAAACATTTGTATAAAACCCCTATTTTCTCATTCGAGAGGGGGAAGAAGGCTAGGTGATTCACAGAGGGAAGGAACTTGGATATTATATGCTTGTATGCACTTGATGCACATGCCAAAACCTATTTTGTAACCTTTTATTATATAATCTGAATTTGACATTTCTGCATTTTTCTTCTATTTCAATTTCTAAACATGGGTTGTTTTGAAATAGTGGTTTAGATAGTTGACGTGATCAATTATATGAATTGCTTTCATTATATAATCTGATTACCTCTCAGATATACATACTATTAGAGGCAAATAGATAGAATGACTTACAAGTTTTATTGTTGATATTGAAACTCACATTATTCCCAAAACACCTTATGTGGAAAGAGTTTGTCAACTTTGTGGCACTAGGGGAATTGAATATGAAAAAAAAATATTTTTTATTGTATGACCTATATCCACATTAAATCTAAATTTCAAAATATTTGTCACACTGTCAAAGTTCTTGACCTTTTAACTCAACAAAACTATGGTAATCTTGGAAAGCTTCTTTTGATGTTTTTTTAGCGCAAAATAAAAACTTTAAAGAATTTTAAGTAATCTCTTACGTTGTAGGTCCAATAAACCATTTAGGTCATAGTGGATGTTCTTCATCATCAACCTACAAAAGAATAATTTTTATCTCTACTCAATGAAGAACTTTGGCCAACACTTAGCCAAATATTAGCTCACTCACCTAGCCTCCTATTTCCTCGCACAAATCTTAAGGAAATTGGTCCCTATTCTTTAGGAATTTCCTCCAAATTAATTGCGCAATTCTCAAGGATTGATCATTGATTGCATGCAACACCCATACACTCAAAACCAGCCTACAACTGATGTTACATTGTCTTTTCATCTCGACTTCAGCTGAGGAGTTCGAATTCTTGCATGCACTAGCTATTATGGGCCGATTGATCAGTTAACTGACACATCTCTGAGTTAGACTATTGTCCCATTGCACAATTGACCTTGAAATGAGTCTATCAATAGTTAGAGGCCAGCTAACTAAATACAACTAGAAATAACTGAACTAGATTACTAAAATTTAGTAATCATACATGCATAACTGAACTCCAATCTCTCTAACCCGAATTTACTGAGCTAAGTGAGTGACAAGATCCATGTCACACTAGTTAACTACCTCCATGTGGAAATTCAATTTTACTTAATTTGACTAAGGTTAAAGTAAAATTGAGCCTTTCTTGCTACATTTTTCAGCAAATTTTAAAGTTATTCTTTTTGGATGTGTAAAGTTATGATCTTTGGGTGTGTGGCATTGATAAGTCACGATATTGGCCCATGGTATTGTAACAAAGCCTATTTACATATTAAGAATCTTCATGGTAAAGTGGGCGAATGACCATGGTTAAGAATCTTGTTACTTGTTATATATATAATTTAGTTAATTTTTATGATTTTTTTTTGAATTTTAGCAATTTGTTTTAGGTAATGTGACCCATGGTATTGTAACAAAGCATATTTACATATTAAGAATCTTCATGGTAAAGTGGGTGAATGACCATGGTTAAGAATCTTGTTACTTGTTTTTTTCCCCTTGGAAAAATCGTAATTTTCATTAATATTAAGGAAAATTACATGTTGTAGATGCTATGTGCATATGCATGATTTTATAGGCTATGTGCCTGTCAAAAAATAAAAGCAGGTATGTTCTCCATGCATGGAGACAGTTCCTTGAATATGTGCTATTTAAAAACTCAAAATTTTAATTACTCTACGAAGAGAGTATTTCCTGTAACATGTACTGTTTATGTATAAGCAATATAAATATAAACAAAAAAACAGGTTGTGTATATGATGATATCAGGCTCCTGTTGAGCCTATGCCCATGGTCCATGTATGGGTAGTGGTAATACTGGTAGTGCTACCCTTCTCTTTGTTCCTGAATCATCTAGAGGTCGCGTGGTCGGATCACTGCCTCTTTGGAAAGTTTGTCAGCGAGTGTGTTCTGTTTCCTGTAGATATGATGACATGTAAAACTGTCAAAAAATGTTATGTATCTATATACCTCATCCAATATATGTCGCAATGTGTAAGCATGATGTGTTGAATGTTTGTTTATCCAATTGCAAACAATTTTTGAGTCACCAAAAACTTGAAGATTCTGACAGTTTTTCTCAATTGCAAATTGAATGAGATATTTTGCTGTGGTGAGTTCTACATAGTTGTTTGTGCCACCTCTGAGTCCCATTTGTATTTTATAGAAATGGGAATTTGTTAAATATAGAACAACCCCTCCCCCGCATCCTGCCTCTTATGCTGATCCGTCAAAGTAGGCCTAAGGTTGCGAGTGATCAATGGTCTCAGGGATGGTATTCCTGGAAGGAGTGTTAGCTTCATCCTCAGGTATAATTCTATAGTCGGCAAGGATTCTGGAGATGATGGGTGACAAATGGGGGGTGGAATCCAGAAAGATGATAAGGTTCCTAGCTATTCAAATATCCCAGCTAATGAGAAGGGGGAGGTTCCTTACTTTCTACTGGGATGCAGATGTCCACCAATTGGCCCATGCCTCCCTTTCCAGAAGATGGTTTAAGGGATGTGTGAGAGTGTAGAGTTCCAGAGGTCGGTGGTGATGGGGCAAGAGAGGAAAAGGTGTTCCACAGTTTCTGTGCTATCCTTACATAGGAAGCACCAATAGGGCCCATATTGCCCCCTTTTGATCAAGTTCTCTCTGGTCGAGACTTTGTTCTTTAGAATGGACCATGTTAGCTCTGTTATTACAGTCAACATTTGAGGGCCAAACACAGGCTTGAATAGGCTGTTTATGCTCATAAAATTTGCATCAGCTATCCTTCTTCTTCTCCTTCACTCTACTTATACATTCATAGACTCTGCCACCTCCTTTTTCCTTCAAGGCCCGGCATTAGCCCCTTTTCCGTCAAGCCCCTCGGTGCTAAGGTTTTAAACCCATATAACCGTGCGCCTCCAAAACAAATGCTATCCGCCAATCCGGTTCTTCCCCTATCACATCAATCAAAAAGCACATTCAGTTAAACCTCGTCGTCTGATCATCTACCTCTTGATCTAACGATCTTCGCTGCCTTCCCCACTTGTTAACGCGCCTATCCCTTTCACCGTCTGATCGTCTTGCCGCGTGATCTGACGTCATACGTTACTCCCGATCCTGTGAACTGGTTGCGCGTTAACTCGTGGGGAAAGTGGTTTTTCCCTTGTCACTTCAGCCACACATCGTTCAATGAACATGATCGTCGGCCCACGTACCTTTACCACTTCACTCCCAAAAGCAGTGCGATCAATACTGCCCGCCGCTTAAACCATTTCTCCCAGCTGTTAAGTCCTTGTGCAGCTTCCGCCCCCGATCACCGTTGGATCTGACCATATGAGATCTAACGGCCCTCATCCATCCCGATCTCATATCTCCCGATATCCTCTGCAATCCAATCTCCGTCGTTCACCTGTGCAATCCAACGGTTGATGTTTGTCATCCACCCACTTGTACATCCTCCATGAAGTCAACACGCCCTGGTCATGCCGTGCACCTGAAGGACGACAGTGATCAACTACCAGTACCCTATGCAGTTACTCCACAACAACTGCATTTAGCAAGGAAGGATGGCTGAAGGACAAAAAGGTACAAAGCCGAGCAGGTAAATGGATTCAATGGTTATGGAGTTTCATTCATATTACATGCCACTCGCTCAAAGAAGGACCACCGAACAACAAAAAAGATTGAATTCTTTCATTAAAGCCAATAGATTGTGGCAGAGAATCCATCAATAAATTAAAGCGGTTGGTGGTCAATTATGACCCTTCCACACATAGAACAGTAGATTAACATTGTAATAAAACTCTATATATGCCCAAAAACACAATGGGATGAAGGTTGATGGTTGTAGTTTTGATGTGAGGTTCAACTTCTGGAGACTGTAACTACTTTGATACTTGCAACGTGTGGTCTTCATTTTCAGCTAATACAAGCTTCTTTTGCTATTAATTGCTCACTTTCCATTTCTATTATGTTCTAGGCTATGCCTGTTATGCATTTTTCATGAATTATTGATGTTTGGCATTAGAGGGGCTATCATCCCACCTTTGTGTTAAAGTCTTGTATATTTCAGTGAATGTATTATTCAGGTTTCTGTTTACTTAGTGGCAGAGAGTTATCATCCTATCTGTGCATTAGGAAACATATTTGTAGACCTTTTTACTAGTTGCAGTTGGCCATCACAGGTTCCTGTGCATCTGCTAGTGTGGTCAGTATTCTCCATGTTCACCTAATCCTCAAATTGTGAGTAATTGGTGGTCTAAAGCCTTGTAGTCAGGGGGTGTTCAACCATGTCTGGAGTTAAGCATAGTAGAAGTGGTTATCTGGCTTGGACAAGCATCATTTCCTTCCATTCATCCATTTCCAACATTTAGTTGAGTTTTTGTAATGTTCTCGAGCATCTCTGAGCTAAAACCTAGGAGAGTTTCTTGGGGTGATAACATTAATTGGCGCCGTTGCCGAGGAGAGGAGATTGAAG
Organism: Pinus taeda; assembly: GCA_000404065.3. Lineage (NCBI taxonomy): Eukaryota > Viridiplantae > Streptophyta > Pinopsida > Pinales > Pinaceae > Pinus > Pinus taeda. The sequence continues at coordinate 187,951 of APFE030900821.1, read as the reverse complement.
CTCAGCTTCCCTGGGAGAATGACACAGTTCCAGCTTTTGATGATAGACAAAGTCTGGACACATTTCAGGTTGTAATCATCTATCCGGCAACTCTGCTGGAGGACCTACCTGGTGGCAACTCCAAATTATAGTTCTGGCTCAGTTTATGAGGCATACCCGGAGAAATCCTCAGAAATCACCAGCTGTCCTAGTGCCTGACCCTGAAAAGATTTTTAAGCAGAAGAAAACATCGCAGAAAGGAGCATCAGGATTACGTAAGCCTAAGAAATCTTATGTATCTCTACAAGAGGAGGCTATAGTTGAGAATGTATCATTAGAAGATATAGAGCCTAGTGTTGCTAGTGAGAAAACTCCTTCAAAGATTCATACAACTCCTTGTTCAATTAGTTCCCCTTTGGATCTCAATCCAAAGAAAGTCTCCCATACAGTCCATCATATCCCCTTGTCTCTGTCATCTATTTCATTGTTTTCCACCATCCAATCTACTAGTATCCTTCCACCTACCCTAGTCATGGCAGGTCAACAACCTCCCACAAAGATAGAAATAATTGTCGCTGCTAGATATGGACCTTTGGTCTTGCTTGTTCCTTTGAATGCCATGCCTACAGGAGAGTACCAGAAATACATGCCTAAGTTCACTAGTACAGATGGGGTAACAGCTGAAGAACACCTTAAAGCTTTCTATAGTTATGCTGATAACTTGGATATAAGTGAAAATGATGTGTGGATGAGAGTTTTTCTCCAGAGCCTTGATGGAGAGGCTAGTAAATGGTTCAGAGAACTAGCCCCTAGATCTATCGCTAATATTGAAGCCTTAGATGATGCATTTTTGAAGCACTGGGGGGATAAAAAAGACTTGCTATATTACCATACTGCGTTTGGTAACCTGAAGAGAGAAAATGTGGAATCTTTGCCTGCTTTTAATAAAAGATTCAATCGTATGTATAGTAAGATACCAGCTGAGGTAAAGCCAACCCCCACTTCTGCCAAACTCACCTATGCCAATGCTTTTGACTCTGATTTCTGCTTGTTGCTGAGAGAAAGAAGATGTGCCACTCTGGAAGATATGTAAGATGCAGCCCTAGAAGTAGAATCTAATATTATGGCTGCAGAAAGCTCAAAAGTCATGCTGACGAAAGGAGGCAGAGAGGTCAGGCTTGTTCTTCCTCTGCTTCATCTTTAGAGCCTAAATTAGATAAAATTACTAGAATGATAGAGTCATTGGCTGCTGAGATATCTAAGCTGAAAGTTGAGAAAAAACTCAGGAAAGACAAGGCAGCAGAACACAATTGCGCCGAGAAACCCAAATCCTTTCAGAAGAGAAAATGAACAGTTACAAATCATTCAAAGGGGTGAAGAACCAAATGAAGAACAGAAAGTTAAAGCTCCTTTTCAAAATGTAGTCATGGAGGAGGAACAGATTGAAGAAGAGGATGAAATTCATTGCATGGAAGATAAAGGCAGTGATGCCTTTTTTACATTTCTGCATACGAAGAAGCAGTGCTGCAGGACCAAACCAGTCAAGAGTGGGAAAGAGAGGCTATTCTGCAAATTGGTGAACAGTAAAGATACAATCTAAGGTCAAAAGCAAACAATGCCAAGGAGAATCCTGCCCAAAGAGTTGTTGTCCAAACAGAGTCACAGAATACCAAACAGAAAGGACCAGCAACCGAACCAGTTATCCTCAAAGCACCAGCTCAAGAGGTAAGAGGTCCAGACAAGTCCCCTTCTCCTTTCAGTTTCGAAGCAGAAGTCAGAAGTTAAAAATATTTGTGCCTCTGGTAGAGCTTGTAAAGAGCGAAGTGTTTAGAAAGCCTATCCTTGAAGCTCTTGAGCTGAAAGCCACACAAACCTCCACTGTCTCTGTCAATTTGCAAGATGATAAACCTGCAGTTGTGTTGAGCCCCATGACTGAGCCTGCTAATGATAATTCTCCATCCTTTTATGTATCCTTGACCATTCATGACAAAATCCTCCACAATTTCCTACTAGATACAGTGGCCAGCCACAATCTGATGCCCAAAGCTGTCATGGAAGAGTTAGGGCTTGATATCACTAGAACATATCATGATTTATTCTCTTTTGATTCAAGGGAAGTGAGATGCCTAGAATTGATCAAAGACCTAGCCATTACCCTAACTCAGCTGCCCATGAAGAGCATGGTGATGGATATTGTGGTGGCAGATGTCCCTCCTAATTTTGGCATGCTATTGTCCAGAGGATGGATTAAGAGACTAGGTGGGACATTACAGAATGATCTATCTTATGCCATTGTCCCAGTCTTTGGAGGAGAAAGCAGGAGACTGTACAGAGAAGCACAGCTGGCATACATCATCAGTGATGAGAAGAATCCTTCTAATCATCCCATTTATGCTGTGGACACTAATTTTGGAGCCTGCATACTCCAAATAGAAGAATCTCAGAAGGCCTCAATGAAACTCAGGAAACAAGCAGTTCAGGCCGAGGAAGAGCAAGGAAGTCAAGTTTGGGAGATGTTCTTTGATGGAGCATGTTCCAAGGAGACTGCAGGAGTAGGGGTGGTGCTGATATCTACACAACAAGAAAGCACACAACTGTCTTTTAAGCTGGCCTTCCAAGTCACTAACAATATAGCAGAGTATGAGGCTTTGATATTGGGCCTGAAGGCGACTAAAGACAGAGGAATCAAGAACATAAAGGTGTTTGGAGATGCTAATCTGATCATTCAGCAAGTAAACAAAACATTTCAAGCAAAGCACCCAAGGCTGAAAGCATACAGAGATGAGGTATGGAGACTCAAATATTCTTTTGATAATTTTTGTATCTCATATGTCCCTAGAGCCAAAAATCAGCTTGCTAATTCTCTTGTTGTTTCTGCTAGCATGTTTATTCCTCCCATGCCTCCCATACTAGTTTATGAAATCCAAATGAAATACAGACCATCCTTGCCTGACAATGTCCACCATTAGAAAGTTTTTGAAGATTATGATGAAGTAAATAGGTTACTGCAAATCATTGATGAATTCTCTAAACTGCAAATTGACCAAGAAAATGAAGCCTTGCAAGAAAGCCCCCAATCCCAGCTTAGAAATAAAATTGACAAAAATAGCATTGTCCAACTTCCCAACAATCATATTCCTAACGGTCTAATTCCTCTAGAAAGACTATTTGACCAAAATGATATGCCTTATAAGGCTGCCCAAAAAGAAGACCAATTTGCAGTCTATAAGCATAATATAGGAAGTCCAGATCAGCCAAGATATATAAATATATCTACTCATTTGTCTGCTGAGTACTGCAATTTAATGAAGCAATTTGCTGATGTCTTTGCCTGGGAATATAGTGACCTGAAAACATATGATAAAAAGATCATCCAGCATAAAATCCCTTTAGAAAAAGACACCATACCTTTCAAACAGAAGCTGAGACCAATAAATCTTATGCTCCTCACTTAGATTGAAAAAGAAATAAAAAAGTTGTTGGCTGCCAAAATCATAGTCCCTCTCAAATATTCAAAATGGGTAGCCAATTTGGTAGTGGTGAGGAAGAAAAGTGGAGAAATCATACTTTGTGTTGATTTTAGAAACTTAAACAAATGCTCTAAGAAAGATAACTACCCTTTACCCAAGATGGAGCATTTTCCACAAAAGGTCTCAGGAGCTAAAGTGATGTCTTTCCTAGATGGATTTTCAGGCTTTAATCAGATTGTTGTACATCCAGATGACCAAGAGAAGACTGCATTCACCACTCCTTGGGGCACTTTTATGTATTCTAAGATGCCTTTTGGGATGATGAATGCTGGAGCTACCTTTCAGAGAGCTATGGATATAGCATTTGTGGGAGAGAAGGATAAATTTGTCCTTATCTACCTTGATGATATAACAATGTACTCCAACAGCCATCAAGACCATTGCAACATTTGAAGAAAGTATTCCTAAAGTGCAGAAGGTTTGGAATTTCAGTCAATCCTAAAAAGTCACAGTTTGCTTTAGAAGAAGGCAAGCTTTTAGGACACATTTTTTCTGCTGCAGGTGTCCGAGTTGACCTAGAAAGAGTAAAGGCCATACAGGCTTTGTCTGTTCTGAGATCAAAGAAGGATATCCAGTCCTTTCTAGGAAAAATAAAATTTGTAAGGAGGTTTATCCCAAATTTTGCAGAACTTGTGAAGCATATTACCTCCATGTTGAAAGAGGGATCAGAGATCAAATGGACTAAGGAAACAAGAAAATCATTTGATTCCATTAAGAAAGCTATTATGGAGGCTCCTACTTTAATTAGTCTTGATTACAACAAGGAGTTCCATATATTCTCATTTTCCTCTGAAGACACCCTTGCAGCAGTATTATTGCAAGCAAATGAAGAAGGCGTAGAGCATCCAGTGGCATTTTTCAGCAAGGCATTAAGGGATGCTGAGCTGAGGTATGATATCATGGAGAAACAGGCATATGCTCTTATCAAGTCCTTGAAAGCTTTCAGAATTTACATTCTGCATTCTAAGGTAATTGCATATGTACCCTCTGCTGCAATAAAAGATGTCCTAACACAGCCTGATGCTGATGGAAGAAGGGTAGATGGATTGCAAAGCTAATTGATTTTAATACAGAATTGAAGCCCACCAAACTTGTCAGAGGTCAGGGCCTTGCCAGGTTATTAGCTGAAGAAAATTGCAGAACATTGGACATGAACCTCATGTGTTCGAATTCAGAGAATGGTCAAACAGAAGAAGAGGAAGCAGTTGAACCAGAGAGAAAGCAGTTAGTGGCAGAAAATCTAGCTTCTTGTGATTGGTATTCTGCAATAGTTAAATTTTTGCTGAAGCTAGAAATCCCTCCAAGCTTTACTCAAAGTCAAGCCAGAACTATTAATCTTAGGGTAGCTAAATATTGCGTTGATGAAAATCTGTTCTATTGGAGGGACCCCTCTGGGATTCTTTTGAGGTGTCTGGACAAAGAACAGTTAATAGAAGTTATGCAACAATTTCATTCCAGCATGTGTGGAGGGCACCCTTATTGGAAGGCTACAACTCAAAAAATTCTCAGAGTTGGATACTATTGGCCCACCTCATTTTCTGATGTATTTTCATTTGTTAAATCTTGTGATAGGTGCCAAAGATTTAAAGGGAAACAACAGTTGAAGTCCCTGCCCTTAAAACCAATACATGCAAAAGGACCTTTTCAGTAGTGGGGCTTGGACTTCATTGGAGAAATCAATCCACATTCCAGTGGCCAGCACAGATGGATATTAGTAGCCACTGATTATTTGACAAAGTGGATTGAAGCAATCCCTACCAGGAAGGCTAATCATAATGTGGTCATGAAGTTTTTAACTGAAAATATCTTTACTAGATTTGGTTGTCCACATAAATTAGTCACAGAAAATGCACCAGCCTTCAGAGCAAAAGAATTGGTGGACATGTGCAATTCAATGGGTATTAAACTGATTCATTTCACCTCATATTACCCTCAAGGAAATGGTCTAGCAGAATCCTCTAACAAAAGCCTGATAAGGATAATCAAAAAGTTGTTGGAGGACAACAAAAAGAATTGGGATTTTAAGCTCAAGTATGCACTGTGGGCTGACAGAGTGACCATTAAGAAATCCACAGGGAATTCTCCATTCAAGCTGGTGTATGGCACTGAGGCTGTATTCCCAATTCAGTTAACTCTCCCTGTGGCAAATTTCCTGCAACTAGAGCATAATGAGGAAGAAGACATGGCATGAAGGATCACTGATTTAGCATAGGTACATCAAATCAGAGAACAACTGGTTGAAAAGTCTGCAGCACATCAAAAAAAGATCAAGGATACTTTTGACAGGAGGACAAAGGCAGATAATTTTCAGGTTGGAGATTTGGTTCTGAAGTGGGATGCACTGAAAGAAAAGAAACACAACCATGGGAAGTTTGATGCTTTATGGACAAAGCCTTTTATTATCTCTCAGATCCAAGGGAACGATACCTTCATACTGCAAAGTATGGGGGAAGAAGAAGTTTTTGATGGCCCAGTTAATGGGTGTTTTCTGAAACTTTATGTGGTTTAAGGTCTTTGGCCTTAAAATTGTAAATCTGTCATTTTATTAGTTTTAGTGTAAGCTTAGTAGACTCCATGCCCAATGGAACACTAGGAATTTTGCTAATTGGTTTTCATCGGAAAGGCATTGATTTGTAGGTTCTTGAGACCTCACAGGGAGGATCTCATCCCCAGAAGGAGCCAGTGTTAGCTCTCCTATTACAGTCAACATTTGAGGGCCAAACATAAGCATGAATAGGTTGTTTATGCTCATAAAATTTGCATCAACCATCCTTCTTATTCTCCTTCACTCTACTTATACTTTCATAAACTCCGCCACCTCCGTTTTCCTTCAAAGCCCAACATTAGCCCCTTTTCTGTCAAGCCCCTTGGCGCTAAGGTTTTAAACCCATATAACTGTGTGCCTCCAAAACAAACGCTATCCGCCAATCCGGTTCTTCCCCTGTCACATCAATCAAAAAGCACATGCAGTTAAACCTCACCGTCTGATCATCTGTCGCTTGATCTAACAGTCTCTGCCGCCTTCCTCGCCTGTTAACGTGCCTATCCCTTTCATCGTCTGATCGTCCCTGCCACATGATCTGACGTCATACGCTACTCCCGATCCCGTGAACTGCCCGCATGTTAACTCGCGGAGAAAGCGGTTTTTCCCTTGTCACTTCCACCACGCGTCATGCAATGAATGTGATCGCCAGCCCGCGTACCTTTACCACTTCACTCTCAAAAGTTGTGTGATCAATACCACCCACTGCTTAAACCATTTCTCCTAGCCGTTAAGTCCCCACGCAGCTTCCGCCCCGAATCACCATTGGATCTGACCATATGAGATCTAACGACCCTCATCCATCCCGATCTCATATCTCCCGATATCCTCTGCAATCCAATCTCCGCCATTCACCTATGCGATCCAACGGTTGATGTTCATCCTCCGCCCACTCGTACATCCTCCATGAAGTCAACATGCCCTGGTCATGTTGTGCACCTGAAGGACGATAGTGATCAAGTACCAGTACCCTGTGCAATTACTCCACAACAACTGCATTTAGCAAGGAAGGATGGCTGAAGGACGAAAAGGTACAAAGTTGAGCAAGTAAATGCATTCAATGGTTATGGAGTTTCATTAATATTACACACCACCCGCTCAGAGAAGGACCGTCGAATAGCAGAAAAGATCAAATTCTTTCATTAAAGCCAACAGATTGTGGCAGAGACTCCATCAGTAAATTAAAGCGGTTGGTAGTCAATTATGACCCCTCCACGCATAGAACAATAGATTACCATGTAATCAAACTTTATATATGCCCAAAAACACAATGGGATGAAGGTTGATGGTTGTAGTTTTGATGTGAGGTCCAACTTCTGGAGACTGTAACTACTTTGATGCTTGCAGTGTCTGGTCTTCATTTTCAGCTAATACAAGCTTCTTTTGTTGTTAATTGCTCAATTTCCACTTCTATTTTGTTCTAGGCTATGCCTGTTATGCATTTTTCATGAATTCTTGATGTTTGGCATTAGAGGGGCTATCATCCCACCTCTGTGTTAAAGTCTTGTTTATTTCAATGAATGTATTATTCAGGTTTCTGTTTACTTAGTGGTAGAGAGTTGTCATCCTATCTGTGCATAAGGAAACATATTTGCAGACTTTTTTATTGGTTGTAGCCGGCCATCATAGGGTCTTGTGCATCTGCTGGTATGGTCAGTATTCTCCATGTTCACCTAATCCTCAAACTGTGAGTAATTGGTGGTCTAAAGCCTTGTAGTCTGGGGGTGTTCACCCATGTTTGGAGTTAAGCATAATAGAAGTGGTTATCTGGCTTGGACTAGCATCATTTCCTTCCATTCATCCATTTCCAACATTTAGTTGAGTTTTTGTAATGTTCTCGAGCATCTCCGAGCTACAACCTAAGAGAGTTTCTTGGGGTGATAACAGACCACATGAGAAATCATGTTCGAAGGGGGGCTTTGAGCTTCCACATTCATTTCCACCATAAGTCAATGTGTTGTGGTCTATGTCTATTGGCAAGGTGTAGGTATCCCTCTTTTGGAGAGTACCAAGCATTTTTTTCCATTGCCCATGTTATCTAATCCTCCCCTTCCAATATACGGATGTGAGACTTAGAGAGGGCTGATTTGTATTCTCTCCAAGGTTGGTGCCAATGAGGGGGTAAGAGCAGGCTTTGGGCAGAATTCCAAGCTTGGTGTAGGAAGGTTGATCTCTCCTGGTCCACAATGTGGCAGATATGTGTGATGCCTTTCTCTGTTAGGTTTTGGAGTAATCCTTCAGGTAATAATTGTGCATTCCAACATCCTATCCAAGGGTCAAGGCTGAGGCAAACTGGTGTCCCATCATATATTCTCCACGTAAGGCCATCGAATAAGTGACAATGAGTTTAGAACCGATTTCCATATGTTTGAAACCCCAGATTTGTTCCAGTTTTTCTGTCTCAGCCAACCCATTGGCCTTAGTGGTTCGATATATTTAGAGGATGCTACTTTGGTCCAAAGGCTGCTAGTGGTGATTAATCGCCACCCTAGCTTGGCAGCTAGTGCAAAGGAGAAATCTTCAGTTTCTTAATACCCCATCCTCCCCATTTCTTAGGTATGGATAGCAGATCCCATTTTTCCCATGCAAAAATCCTCCCTGTTTGTTTGCCTTTCCACAGGAATCTGTAGCAGAAGTTTTGTATTCTTTTAAGGATGCCCCTTGGAATCCATGCAAGTGACATCCAACATATAGGGGTGGCCTCGAGGGCAAATTTGATGAGCACTAGTCTTCCGGCTCTGGAGAGGTACTTGTGATACCATATATTAAGTCTCCTTTCAAGCTTAGAAATCAACCAAATCCAGTCAACTATTTTGTAACCGAGCAGCTTTAGCCTGTATCCCAGATATTGGAGGCCTTCATCTAGCTACAACAGGGTGAATGGAAACCTTTGTAGTGCAAACTGAATCTCATGCGGGGAGAATTCAGAAACTGTAATGGTGGATTTTGAGTTATTAATGATCATGCGAGTAGCAGTTTTGAATAGGTTGATACTATGATGTATAGTGGTCAGATCTCCAAGACCCCCATTAAGGAACACTAACACATCATCCACGAAAATGAGGTGTGTTATCATGCATTCATCCGAGATCCTAGTGCCCGAGAGCCTGCCTCTAAGGTGCACATCCTTGAGCAATCTACTAAGCCCTTCCATGACCAGGAGGAATAGTAGGGGAGATAATGGGAATCCTTGTTTGAGTCCTCTTTCAAAGTTGAAGAAGGGAGAAGCAGCCCCATTTATCAGGAAACTAAAGGATACATTAGTAATGCAGCACATAATCCATTTTATAACTCCCACAAGAAATCCTAAATGAGTTAGGAGCATTCTGATATATAACCAGCTTACCTGGTTGAATGCCTTCGATAGATTAGCCTTAAGAATCATACCTTTGATCTTCTTAGTTTGTATGGAGTGTAAAACTTCCTAGGTTGTTCCTATAGCTTCATGTATCTGACGATCTTGTAGGAATGAAAATTGTTTTGAAGAGATGTGGGTGGATAGTATAGGGTGGAGGTGATTAACAATGATTTTGGAGATGATTTTGCATATGCAGTTGCATAGGGAGATGGGTCGGAAATCATTGAAATTTGATGGATTGTCTGATTTGGGGATGAGTGCGATGAAGGTGGAGTTGATGGCCCCTTACATTCGGCCAATTATCTTGCATTCCTCGATGACCTTGAGTAAATATTGCCCTAGTATATCGAAAAAATCCAGATAGAACTCCACTGACAAGCCATTTGGACCGGGGCTCTTATCTCACTTAAACCATTTCAGGGTGGCCTCCAGTTCCCCAAGAGTGACTTCTCTATTAAGATCCATGGCATCCTCTTATTCGATAAACCGAGGGAATAGTTGTGCTACCCTAATGACCTCTGCTAGGGTGGCATTGGGAGGGGCTTGGTAGACCTGTTTGAAATGTGAGGTAGCTAAGGTGGCCAAGTAAGGGAAGGTGTCCACCTCAATTCCTTGCTCATTTGTCAGTTTCTAGATTGTGTTGATTGTTTTTCTTCCATTTTCATATTTATGGAAGAATTTAGAGTTGTCATCTCCTTCCTTCATCCATATCGCTTTGCTCCTCAGTCTCCAAGTTTCCTCCCTTTCCTTAAGTATGTTCCCTCGTTTGGTTTTTAAGTCTGTGGGCTTATCACTGAGTTCATTTGATGGGAAGATACCCCCAATGTTTTCCTCCAAATTGGCAATTTATAATTCAATATCTTTTAACAGTTGCTCATCTAACATCCTCTTGTTATGTGCCCAAATCTTGGATAACTTCTTCAGTTCCTTTAGGTTGTTGATGTTCCTACTGGCAGCAGGTGGGTGGGCCTTCAAAAATTCTGTGACAAGGTGGGTATAGGAATTATCCTTCAACTAGGAGGAGTTGAATTTGAAAGGGGCTCGTGGCTTGCTAATAATAACCCGGATATCAAGGTATATTGGTAGGTGGTCTGATAGTCCACCCAATCCCACCCACTAGTGGCAAGTGAACCCTTGCTCCAGAAACCATTCCTTGATGAGGAAATGATCGAGTCTCCTGGAAAGACTATCCTCCTTGCTTCTTCTATTCCTCTAGGTTGGGACAAGCTTTGCAAATGGGATATCAATGAGACTATGTGTTTCTAGGAGGTGCTCGAAGAAGACCGATAAGGGGTCAACTTGGGCTTGGTGCCTCCATGAATCTGAGAAGCCAAGAGAGAAGTTTAGGTTTCCCCCCATAATGATGTTGTCAGGTTGTAGGATATTGGCTGATAGTAGATGCTCCCAAAAATTCTCCCAGTGGTGGCAGGGCCAATAGACATTCAACAGTCTGATTTCTGTTCCCAGTTCGGTAGAATAGGTATCTACCCTCATGAAACCGATGCCACCCCAGGTGCCAATAATTTTTATCGAGCGAGGATTGCATCCCAAGGTGATGCCCCCCGAGTGGCCATTTACATCAATAGCTTGCAAATGCCATCCTAGGAGCATGGATTCCAAGAGAGGGGAAATGGGATCGGCGGAACCCAGGATTTCTTGTAGGAAGATTATGTTGACCGGTTCCTTCTGGAGAAGCCTCCACAGTGCTATTTTTTTCTCAGGACTAGCAATCCCTCTGCAATTGAAGGAGAGGACTTGCATGGCAGAGACATCTCCAGGGGGCTCTGCGCTCTAAGGACCCTGTCTAGAGTAAGTTGTTTGCCTGTGGCAACCTCCATTCCTGCCTTCTGTTTAGCTTTTGACAGGGAGGAAGGTCGCCCTTGAGGGATCTTCAGAGTGGTGGAGGGAGGGACAATTCCAATGCCTATAGCATCAGGAGCCTGAAACTGAGAATGTGAGCGGAGGTGGTATCGATGGGGGATGGGGTCGGTTCCAGGGTTCAATTTCGATGGCACTTCCTCAGAGGTGTTGGGGTGTACAGGAGATAGCAAGTGTAGGGGAATTGAGGGGGCATTCAGGGTGACTTAGACAGTGTTGTGATATAAGCGGGCTCTGTCGAGGTCCCATAGCATTATCGTTATGAGTAGAAGTACTAGTAATTGATGCAGAGCAAGGGTCAGGAATAAACATACCCGAAGATAGCATGACTCTAGCGGTCGCCTTAGACCTTGTCAGTGGAGGTGAAGGAGGCTGGAGAGGTGTTTTCCCATGCTTCTTCGGAGTTGTCAAGACCAACCTGGATCCAGCTGCATCGACGTCCATTTGCTCTGCCTCATCTAAGTGATCTGCCTGTGTCTGAGCTCTCTATGAGGGAGATGACTTCCCCTTGTTGCCAACCTTTGATTTCGCGAGTAGAGGGAAATCCTTGTAGAGGTGTTCCACTTTGTGGCATCGTCTGCAACGAAAGGGGACCCCCTCATAGTCAAGTATCTGGGTGCGATTGTAATTCCTCCATCGCTGGGTAATTTTTTCCTACAACCCTCCTTTGATGTCCAAGTGAACTAGTATCCACGCATAGGCCATAATCCCAGTGAAGATGTAAGATCTATCATAGTCTAGATAGGTACCCAGAGAATTCTCAATTCTCTTGAAGATGTCTTCTGTCCATAAATGGAGCAGCAATCCAAGGAGGCGAACCCAAATTGGCCCAGCCCCAAGCTATTCTCTGTCTGGGTCAAATAGCGGACTCCATCTCCTTAGCATTACCTAGGCCTATTCAATGTGCTAGAAGGAGGATAATACCCAATTGGTGTGTTCTGCTCGCGCAAATCACTGAGCAAACTAGCCATAGATAAAGGTCTGTACAAAAGGAAGATTGGCCAAATGATGGCCCCAGATTTCTGCGACCCACTGCTGAAGTCTTACCTCAGAGTAATTCCATCCCCTGACTCTGCCTACTAGGACTGTCGCTGCAATGTCCATGGTATCTTGCCACTAGAAGTCCTCCCAGTCGATAAAAACTTCTTGTGCCTTGGGCTTAACACACCTTTGCCTCTTTCCAAGTCTTCGCTTAGTGTCCTCTGCACACCCTTGAGCTTCTTCAAGGTTAGGGTTTGGAGGGTTAGGGTTAGGGTTTGGTGGCGGTGGGTCAGGGCTAGCAGGGAAAGCGTCCGAGAGGGAGGGATGTTTGAGTAGCAACTGGAGGGGGGAGTAGGAACCGAGGGTGGGATAGTGGGAGCAAGAATAGGCGACGCCTCTCCTTGCAGAGACTGTGAGGGGTAATGCGAAGCTATAGAGGGTTGAAGTGAAGAGAGGCCGGAAGACCCAACTGCCAGATCAGGGCCAAAGATCCTAGATGCAAATTGATGGGGGATTGGCACCAAAGGAGGGACGGTTGAGGCTGGCCAGGAGGATGGCACTTCCAGGAGTTCGATGACTGTGCTGATCTAGCCCGTGAGCGGCGGAAGTAGAGCGATAACCTCGGTAAGTTCTCTGCTAAATGAGAAGTAAACCTCGGTGCTGGATTGCCTACCGAAAATGGATATGCCCTCGAGAGGGTCCTCAGAGTATTCTATTAAGTTGGTCTCCATTGATACCCTTGGGGTTATGCTAGTTGCCACCGTTTTTTGGAGTAACTGTCACAGGAGGGGACCAAAACGTTAGCGCAAAACCGATGGACGATAGGGTTCAATCACTGTCGTGGAGGGGTAAGGCAAGCGCGCATCGGAATGGAGGAGGCGTAACGGCGTGGAGTCGAGGTCTTATAGGGAACGAGCCTAGTCGATGGAGGCAGTACCAGCTGTACCGTGGAGGGCCTACCCCGTGTCAGGTTGCATTCGTGCTAGGGAAGCTCCCATCTCTCCACTTTTCGAACTTCTTTCCCCCCTATAGTTATCTTGTTACTTGTTATATATCTATATATATATATATATATATATATATATAATATTTAGTTAATTTTTATGATTTTTTTTTTTTTAATTTTAGCTACTTTTTTTAGGTAATGTGAGTTTTTTGTTTTGCAAGACTACATCTTCAACATGTCCAATATATCAACCTCGATCGGGGTGGGGAATTGAACCCTTGACTTCACATCAAGGAGTGCCTTAAGGGAGCACTCTATCACCATCTATCCAAGACCCCTTGGGCAAGTGTTTTGATGTTTATTATAGATTGATGACTATCTACATTTATTAAACATTTAATTTATATAGTTGTGCTAGTGTAATTATTAACTATAAGTTAATATAATTACTTAACAGTAAAACAATGACATTTTACCAATTAAAATGGTGGTGGCATTAACTAATTAAAAAATATTTTTATTTATTTTCTATTATCATATTAATATAATAAAAATTCTTTTAATTTTATTTTTATTTTTTTTTAATACTATACCATACATTTACTATTAATAAAAATAATTAAATATATAATAAAACCAAAGTAATAGTTACTTTATAAGCCAATTATATAGAAAAATATAATTAAACGTAAAAAAAATCATGAACGTGGAAATTCAAATTCAGTTAAAGAGCAAGTATCGTTGGTGAATTAAAAAACTACGGAAATTGATGTGCAGATGGTAAACGTAAATCTGAAATTTAAAAATAAAGAAAGATTGATTAAGGACTTTTTAAAACTCCACGATACTCATAAATTGTCCTTTTATTCATGTTATATATTTTTGAACTATACTTTTGATGTGATATCTTTCTTAATGAATCTTTATTTATATTTTTAAAAATAATTTTTTTTTAGTAAAAAATAAGGTTTTTTTAATTTTTAATAAAAAAAATTAAAATTAGTTGAGGAGGTGTAATGTAATTTGTGATAGAGTGGTTGGTTAAGATGTTATTAGTTCTAAATATTATGAAGATAGATTTAATTACGGATATAATTTGAGTGAGTATAATGGTTAATAGTATGTGCTTTTTCATAATAGATTATAGGTAGCCAGTGTAAATTTTAGTAATCAAATTATTATGTAAAGGTATGTTCCTTGTCTCATAAATAAAGGGGTTTTATATACTAATTTAGTGACTTTAATATTAAAATTGAATGTAGAGGATGTACACCCATAAACAAAGGGATCTTATTGTTGTGACATTAAAATTAAAGGTAAAGGAAGTACATCTCAATAAACTTTAGTACTTGGGGAGGCATGTCCCTTGTCCCATAAACAAGGAGCTTTAGACACCAATTTCACGTTTGGTTTGGTTGTGAACCACCTTTAAAATAAAAATATCTATTATTATTACAAATTGGAGGTGTTATTCTTAAATAATTTTGATTATATCAATTTGGTGTCTTACTTAATTGTGAATAAGTTTTAAGATTAAATTATTTATTTTTATTATTATAGAGTGGTGTGGCATGGACCATCTTTAAATGATTTAGATGACTTAAATATTTGTAAATTATTATTTCTCAAATTACAAAACAAATAAATTATATAATATATATATATATATATATATATATATATATATAAATATATTAATAATTAAAGTTTATAATGTGAGTTAACCATTTTGTTAATCAAAATTTATAATTTAGATGTCTAAGTAGACTATTTTTTTTTCCATTGTTTAAATTTAAGTAGTAGAAATAACATGTTGGTATAATCATGATAACTCTAAAAATAAATATAAACCTTTTAACTTTTAGTATTTATAAATTATTAATATATTTAAATTACAAATCATTAATATATTTTTTTTAAATTTGGCAAAGAATTAATAAAATTAACCAGGAAGGAAGGGTGGGTCAATGAGGGGCAATGTATTTCGAGTTGTTTTTAGTGTAATTTTTTGGAAGTTCTTATGGTCTAATTTCTCTAAAATTCTGTAGGAATTTATTGGGGCAATGTATTTCGAGTTGTCTTTAGTGTGATTTTTTGGAAGTTTTTCTGTCTAATATCTCTAAAATTTAGCAAGAATTTATTGAAATCACAAGTTTGATGGGTAATCGCTGCACAATCCAAGTGCCGTAGAAGTTTTTGACGGTGTTGAATCTATATATACAATGAAAAAAACAGTTTAAACAATACAAATCAAAATTTCACCTCAAATTTTTCTACATGGCACCAAAAAATTTAAAAAATCACATAAAAACAACTCCAATATATTTTCCCAATAACGTTGACAAACTACTGTGTTAAGTATCATTGTCAAAGTATAATGAATAAATGATTATTAATGAGATTATATGGTTTGCGGATGGCACAACAAAGGAGGGTAATTGTCAGAGCTTGTTTTTGTACAGCGGCAATCCAAAAAAAAAAAATTTAAAGGGAAAAGGTTGGATTGGTGGTGAATTAGTATGTGAAAAAATCTAAAAGTGGGTTACAAAAAGGTTCGATGGGTGGTAAATTAATATGTGGACGTCCGGAGAAGGGAGGTGGAGAAATATTTTTTTAATTTTTTTACTGTTTTATTTAAT
Organism: Pinus taeda; assembly: GCA_000404065.3. Taxonomy (NCBI): domain Eukaryota; kingdom Viridiplantae; phylum Streptophyta; class Pinopsida; order Pinales; family Pinaceae; genus Pinus; species Pinus taeda. Next base: position 172,098 of record APFE030900821.1, on the reverse strand, counting down.
TATTTATTTTTTAATGCGCCTTTTCATCTTTGTAATATGGGAAGAGGTGAGAGGATATTGTGGTGTTAATTGGATGGAGATGACGTGTGAATTGGGGTGTGTGTTTTCTATACGGGTGGGTGGAGTATGTGGTTTTTGAATGGTAATTATTATATATAATTATATTGGTGGTGGAGTATGCATAATTTTATTGATTTAATAATTAAATTATTGTGTGAAGGGTTTTTTAGTTTATAAATAATGAGTTTTATATATTAATTTGAAGTTTAGCCTGATTGTATTATGATTATGATTATTTTAAATTTATTTACTTATTACATTTATAATAAAAAAAAATGATAAAAAAAAATTAAAATAATTTTTTTTTTTTTTTATTATCAAAATCTTAAAGTTATGATAAAATCTAAGGGTTAGTGGAAAAATGATAGAAAATATAATCCTAAATTATTTCAGAGTTGGGTTTCAAGGGTGGAGTCTCAACCCTTAGAATATCTAATCACTTATTTAAAAATGATGTCGTATGGGATGTGTATTGTCATACTTTCAATCATTTTCAATGACTGAGGTGATGGGGAGAGGTTGTTTAATGAATCTACTACGGTGGTAGGCACGAAAGGAATTGGAAGGCTCTAGGAGTGGAACTTGAGAGGTCCATTGGAAGAAAGTGATACCCAAATTATTGATTCAAAAGTAGTGAACCTATGCAATGTGGTGATGATTCAACTCTATTCTGGGTTAAAAAAAAATCCTCTTATGTTGTGAGTTCACAAATTTGGACAGAGGCTATTCTATTTATAATAAATAGGAGGAAGCTTTCTTGAAACATCCCCCTAAATTGGTTTACCCACTTCATGATTTATGAGGGGATACGTCCTTGAAAAAGGATAGAAAGGAGGGTCATTTTATGATTGAAAATATTAGGGATTTAAAAGAAAAGAGCGAGAGAGTAAGTGTGACAAGAAAGGAAGAGGGTTTAATTGGAATCAAAGTTTATTATTGGTTCCCTGTTTTGTAAGATTTTGGGTATGTGCATGTGGTCCATGTCAATGCAACATGAAATCATTGCATGGGAACCAACTAGCCTATAGAAAGCTATAACTCATTAGAACCTAAATATAACATATTTATGAGTCTATATATCAAGATAAAATAAGGAGTTATAAGGTTGGTTATTGTTACATCCATGTATGGATGGAGAATGATGGAGTAAGGGATTGGTGGCATCTCACCTATTCCACATGGACCCCCACCATTGTTTCTTTCAGTTTCCTTAATTGTGGCACAATTTACTATTTTTGGCAATTTTTTGTGTCCTGAACTTCTGAAGTCGCTTTGAAGCCCTAAATGATGTTTTTTTGAAAAATGGGAAAACTTGTAGCATGTGATAGGGCTTTGCAGTCAAAGTTTGTAGTCCTCGGATAAATACTTCTAACAAGGTATCATATGCATCAAATGGAGATCGTATGCAAAAGTTACGACCTTGGGAAGTTGATGTACTGATTTACCCCAACGGGACCCACACAATTTTAATGCTTCATCTCTTAGGGTTAAGTTTTTGAATGTTTAGGTTTTCCCATTATTTCTGAATAACAAATAGGCCTTTGAGCCTCATTGTAACAAATTTAAGAAGGCATGTAGCTGCCACATCACTTCTCAGAGATAAGCTACCATCGCCCGAGCTAGTTTAATTCCATTCTGCATGTAAACAATTTTCAATATTTTTTTATTAATGAAATGAAGTTCTGTTTTCACTATATCTTAGTGTTTCTGTTGATATACGTATTTCATTTCATTTCCTCATAAATTTGGACTAGTGGTACTAGAACGGTCTTCTCTTTCTTTATTTTTTTGTGTATGTTCCCAATAAGGTCGAGGTATAAGGAGTTGGGGCTTGAACTGGTTGAACCTTTGTAAGACTAGCCTCGCTGACCCTGAAAATCTCCCATGGTGGAAGAAAAGAAAGATGAGGGAGCAAGAGATCCTTTCAAAATACTGATCGAAGAATCACTCAAGCAACAAAGGAACAGAATGATGGACAACTTATCCCAGATCCTTCAGTGGATTCCTACCAACGACACATCTTCATTCAACAATCACTTCGATATCTCTATATTCAGAGGTCAAATCAATGCAGATGTTGTAGATAAATGGTTGAATCTATTAGAAGGATACTTTTGAGTCCATAGTTTCTCTAATAGGGAGAAGATTACTTTTGCACTGCTTAAGGCTGACCCCCATGTCAAGGTCTGGTGGGAGACTTACTGAGAGGAAGTGTTGAGGAACCATCTCTATTTACAACCTCCTCCTCTTGGAACTCTTTCCGAGATGTTGTCAAGGAATAATATTATCCTGTGGGGAGCTATAGGACAAGTACATATAATGGACCACACTACGACAACAAAGGGACCAAGATGTGCATGCTGACAAATATTTTTCATATTCTATGCACGAAGTTGGGTATCAAAGACTCTGAGTGACATCTAGTGCTCAAGTACCGTGGATGCCTGCACAAATATATTAAGGAAGAAATGGATTTCCTGGACATCTCCTCACTTGGTGCAACATACCAATATGTTGCCAAGATTGAACAAAAATTTAAAGAAAAGAAGCGCGACTTTGGATCCGCGAAACAGAACAGGGCAAGAGCTCCCCCAAACCACAGAACAAAGGACAAAGCCAATTCGAGGTGACCTAGGAAAACCTATTGAAGCGGCAAGCAAAGAACAAACAAAGACAAAGAAGGATATAGGAAAGTGATGTGAGTTCCATAAGAGCCCCACTCACAACACAAGTGAGTGTCAAGCCAAGGAGTCACCGGTGGCCGAATTAAATGCTTCAGAGTTAGATGATGGTTCCGAATTTGAGTTAGAACTCGATAAGGGGAATTATAAAGGAAAGAATATTATTGATGCGGAGCCCAACACCACTGTTGCCACCACTAAGATCTAGAAGATTGAGCCCAAATATCCAAAGGAGGGGAGCGTCTCTTCCACTCATTGGTGTGGGTGAAGGGTTCTCTGTTGCAATTCATTGTTGACAATGGGAGGCAAAAGAACCTCATTTCACTATAGGTCATGAAGTGGTTGGGCCTACCGACCACACTACACCCACAACCGTACACCTTTGAGTGGCTTCACCATGGACGAGATCTCCACGTCAGCTAGGAGTGTCGCCTTCCCTATAACATCAATCCCTTCACATATGAGGTATTGTGTGATGTTGCTCCTCTTGAATTTTTTGATGTATTATTAGGCCAACCATACTTGTGGAAGTGTCATGTTATCTATGAGTCTAGACCTCACAATGCTATTATTACTTTAGGAAATAATTTATACAGGATACTAGAGGTAGCCCGACCTTTTGCCATCTCTTTGATATCTACTAAGAAATGCAGTAAGATCATCTCCCAGACTGGGAAATTTGTTTTATTTCTTATTCAATCTCGAAGTAAGGGGAAGATCATAGCCGCATCCATGGCCCCCGGGAAGGGTTCCTCCATGCAACAAAGCAGGTGGATAAGGTCGTGGAAGAATACAAGGACATCTTCTCCTCACCCACTCGGGTACCCTTGCATTTTTAGGTCGATAATTTGATCGATTTGACTCCCGGATCACCCCTACCCAATAAGTTGATATACCATCGCTCCATTATGGAAAATAAAGATATCAAGCGACATAATCAGGAGTTGCTACAAAAAGGGCACATTCGACCAAGTTCCTCACCATGTGGGACCCCGATTGTACTTGTACAAAAGAAGGATGGGATCTGGAAGCTATGCATTGATTATTGGGCACTAAACAAAATCATTGTTAGGTACAAGTATCCAATCCCACAAATTTATGACCTTTTAGACTAGTTCAAAGGGGCCATGTATTTCAACAAGATCGATTTGAATTCTGGATATCACCAAATTCTAATAGAGACCATATATGTATGGAAGATCGCCTTCAAATCCAAATAAGGCCTTTTTGAATGGTTGGTCATGCCCTTCAGGTTTACAAATTCCCCTACTACTTTTATGAGGTTGATGGATGACATATTGCGGCCCTTCACCAACTCATTCATGGTTGTTTTTCTAGAATAATTCCTCATCTTTAGCAAGAGTTGGGAAGAGAACTTGCAACACATTCAAAAGTTCCTTCAAACCATAAGGAACACAATCTGTGTGCTTAATTATATAAATTCACCTTTGGCATGAACCAAATGCAATATCTAGGTTACATCATAAATGAGAAAGGCGTGCATGTGGATATGGATAAGATCCAAGTCATTCGGGATTGGCTAGCCTTGACCACTCTAATAGAGCTTCATAGATTTTTGGGCCTTGCAAATTTTTATCAAAGGTGTGTGTTGGGATTATCCTATATCACTTGGCCTTTGAGTTAGATTACCAAGGGTGAAGCAAAAGAAAATTTTTCTTGGTCCGAGTCCCAACATAAGGCATTCGTTGAGTTGAAGCTTGTACTCACATTTCTAGACTTGCAATAGCCATTTAAAATTGGGACAGATGCCTCTGACTATGCTATTGGTGTAGTCCTCACCTAGTACAGACATCTAGTTTCCTATCATAGTGAGCCACTTTCTAATACAATTTAGAAGTACCCCACTTATGGTAAATATATGTATTCTATCGTGCAGGCTTGCCAACAATGAAAAAATTACATTCTAGGGAAGGAGACTATCATCCACATTGATCACTGAAGTGGTCTACATATCTGCAACAATTCCACTTGAACATTAAATACAAAAAGGGAAACACCAATCATCTTGTATATTGCCTTAGCTGGTCCCTAGTTGCAACATTGGCCACTGTTCTGAACTATTGTGGCCATGAGACCCATTGCATGGCACAACTGTACAAAAATTATCCAGAGTTTTCCACCACATACTAGATGCTATTGGATGGAAAGAAAGTTCTTGTTTTCCACCTCTAGGATGAATGATTATGCTACATGAGCCACCTTTTTGTTCCTTCAAATGAGCATGCAAAGATGGTTTTGGAGGCACACTATAGTCAGGTCGCATGACACTTTGGTGTGGAGAAAATTGTGGTCGTACTGCAAAAGTACTTTTATTGTCCAAAATTTAGACAAGATGTTGGAAAATATATTAGATCCTGCACTACCTGTGCCATCACCAAGCCAACCATCAAGAAGCAAGACCTATACACTCCTCTTCGTAATCCCATCCAACCCTGGGAATCCATATCCATGGACTATCTTTCTGGCCTTCCTTCTGCCAAACATGGTAATGACCGTGTATTTGTGGTCGTGGACAAATTTCTGAAGATGGCTATCTTAATAGCCTACAAGAAGAGTATCACAACATAGGACACTACCAAGCTCTTGTTTGAATGAGTGTGGGTAAATTTTTGGGTCTTGCAGATCATTATATTAGATCAGGATAACAAGTTTCTGAGCATATTTTGGTCTAGCCTCTGAACACTATTGGACACCAAGCTCACCAAGTCAACTTCATTTCATCCCTAGATTGATGGCTAGACATAGGTCATCAATAGGATGATAGTGCACATACTCTGCATGTACAAATCCAAGCATCCATGAACCTGGGATGACAAACTTCCATATGTGAACAAAACTATAACAAATCTCTCTGTAGCTCAACTAGTCATGGCCCCTTTCAAGTGGGTATGGGACGTCAACCATTGTGTCTGATTGATGTTGCGATGCCTCATGTGACTACACAAACATAATCCACACATGTACAATTTGAGGCTAATAAAAAACTAGGTTTATTGAATGCATCCAACACATCTACTAGCAATTTCATGACATCTTAGAGAATTCCAATGCCAAGTAAAAGCAACGACATGATCAACATCGAGTGCCACACAATTTTTAGTTAAGCAACAAAGTTTGGTTACATTTGTAGAAGAATGCCTTACCAGAGCCCATCAGAAGCTCAAACCACTTAGATATGGGCCTTAAACTATCACCAAGGCTATGGGAGACAATGTTTTTGAGCTCAACATTCCTCCATTCCTTTGCCTCCACCCAATGTTCAATGTAGACCGCCTTCGGCTATACTTTCCACCATTACTGGACACACCAGACATTGCAGAACAACTCACATCAACATAGCTAAACCTAGACTACATGGAATAAGCCACAACTGGTTAGATCATGGATAGGTAGGTCAAGAAAATTCACCAATAGAAAATCCAATTGTATCAGGTTGTGAAAGCTAGCCAACTCCCGCACCAAGGCAAGTGGCTCACCAGGGACCAAGTTCAATAGATGTTTCCCCATCTCATGGAGGCACTCAACACAATGGGGACCATTGCTTCCTAAGGGGTGAGGATTTATCCAGGTGGATATTGGTGGCACCCTCCTATTCCTCTTGGACCCCCACCATTGTTTCTTTCAGTTTCCTTAATTGCAGCAAGATTTACTATTTTTGGCATTTTTTTAGATACTGAACTCTGGATTTTCTTTGAGGCCCTAAACATTGTTTTCTTAGAAAATGGGAAATCCCATGGTTTACAATAGGGGTTTGTAGTCAAAAGTTGTAGTCCTCGGATAGATATTTCTAACAAGGTATCACACGCATCAAATAGAGATTGTATGTCAAATTTATAACCCCGAGAAGTTAATGTACCAATTTACCGCAACAAAGGCCACAAACTTTTAGTGCTTCATTTCCTAGGTTTAGGTTTTTGGATGTTTAGGGTTTTCCATTTTTTCTCAATAATAAATAGGTCTTTGATCCTCATTGTAACAAATTTCAAAAGGAATGCAGCCACCACATCTCATCTCAGAGATACACTACCATCACCTGAATTAGTTGATTTCCATTCTGCATGTAAACAATTTTTAGTGCTTTGTTTTTAATGAATTGAAGTTATGATTTTCCTGTATATCAGTGTTTTTATTCATATCTATATTTCATTTTGTTCCTTCATAAATTTAGATTAGTGGTATCAGAGAGGCCTTCTCTTTCTCTATTTTTTTGTGGATGTCCCCAACGAGGTTGGGGTATAAGGAGTTAGGGCTCAAACTGGTTGAACATTTGCAAGGCTGGCCTAGCCAATCCGGATTGTTAATTTTTCATAGGGCTATATTTTTCTTTGCTTTGATAATTACATTTCTTCATTAACACATTAAGTTCACCCCATAACATCATAACATAATTCAGATTTACATCATTATTCAATAGCATATGAAACTATGTAGAAAGAACAATATCATCATCATCAATGCAGTGAAACATAAAGGAACAATAGAAGAAAAACATTCACACATAGAGACACCAGGATTGGTGGGAGACCATGGAAAAAACCACTCTGGGGAAAACCCTTGCAAATTCTTCTTCTTAGATTGTCATCAAATAATTCAACAAAAGATATTACAATGATCCATATATTCATTTATGCAACTAACCAACAAAACGATTACAACATGCATGAAAGGAACCCAACAATGTATATGCTCCAAAACATTGATTCTGAAGACTGTAATGAGCTGTCATTGTCTGCAGTCAATTGTCGAACCCTGCGGTCACTGAAAAAAATCTTTGAAAGACTGAGATTTAATATTTTAGATCCCGATCTCATGGAGGTGGTTTCATGCAAACGACTATAACTTTCTCAGTCGCTCCCTTAAGCCTGTCATGTGAGCAACTGGGGTCAAATATAGAATGAAAAAACCCTAAACCCCTAGTCACATGGATGGAGAGTTACGGAAGGCTCCAATCACATAGATGAGCTTCTGTGCATGCAAATATAGTCAAATCCTTCCTTTTTTGTTCCTGCAACTAGGGCCTAAAACCCTAAATTAGAGATGCAAGCTTTGGACCTTGCAATTTCACCTCAGAGTGAACCTAATCCTTTGTGAATGAGCCTCAGAATAGTGTGAGAAAAAAACAAGATATAAGAGTGTCTCATAATGGTTTCCAAATGAGGTAGAGGGAACTTGCATTTATAGCATTTCAAGGTGGTCCACTTTGCTTTAGGGGCGACCTTATCAAATGTGCACATGTGGCATTTTCTTCATAAGTATACTTTCCCTTATTCGATTTGAGTGATCTTTTCGTCGACTTTGGTCCTCTCGAAAAGAGGAATTAAATGAAATCATTATCTCTATCAGGTGATCTATCCAAAGTGTAATTTTCCCACAGTTGCATATTTTTAACACTCCCTCTCAACTAGCGAGAATTCCACTTGCATCATTTCATGTGTATCCTTTCATCAAATCATATCCAATATTAATTTTCTCATCATCCCGCATCATCACTTATCATCTCAATTCATGTCTTGTTCATTCCTTCTTATCTCTTGATTATGTCTGCTCATATGTTGAATATTCTCGAACCTAGAAGAATAATTTGTCATTGGAGGGGAGCCTAAGCTACCACCCTCTATTCATCAAGCTATTACCCTAAATCTTTGTCAGTGGGCTACCACCCAAAATCTATCTCAGCAGGCTACTAACCAGAATCTCTCTCAGCAAGCTACTACCTGGAATCTCTGTCAGCTAGATACCACACAAAATCTCTATCAGCGGGCTACTACCCAAAATCTCTATCAGTGGGTTACTACCCAGAAATATTAGCGGGGAGTCAAATCTACGACCTACATCATCATCAAAAATCATATCACAGGGAGCACTATTACACAAGATTTTGTCACTGTCCCTGTACTCCCTGTTCCTCGATCCTGGAGGACCTCTACAGTGAACTCTATATGATTTCCCATCATGAAGAGCATGCCTTTACATCCTTATTCACGTGAAGAACATTCCCCTCTTGCATCATTTCCCAAGAATCTTCCTTCAATCCCAGTTTTCAATATCGGCGCTAGTGATCAGATCCTTCCCCATGGCAATTTGCAGAGTTTGAAACTAGACCTAGTGCCGAACAGTGCAAGTGAGCCCTTCATCACTGGCACTGAGCCTCTTTTGGCAAGTTTTTAAAAATGGAGTCGAAGCTTCTAGGTCTAGAAGCTTCGTGAACGGAAGTTTGGTAAATGGTTGGGCTAGATAGAGTTGAGAGAGTCTGTTTGGGGTCCTTTTCCCTATTAATATGGAACAAACCAAAGAGATAATCCCTGTCCCATCATAAGAGGAACCATCTACCCTCTATCAAAGCTATATAAACTCCTCCTTTTCCATGTTGAACTAGTCTTTTTTGGGGAGCTTGAATAACTAACAAGATATCTATAGCTTTAGCCTTCTAGTTTATGTTTGTGAAGGGAGAATAGTGTGTTTGGTTTGGTTTGGAACTAAAGGGAAGAAGCCTTAAACTTCCATTGTTTAGGCTAACCATGAGATGCTAGTAGTGGTGTTGGAACTTGGATACGTTGGAGGAAAACTGTAACGTCAAGGCTTTGGTTGTATCTCTTTTTGAGTTTTATTTGAATACAACTAATGGTTTATTTCCTACATTGAGTGTCATATTATATTTGATGGCTTAATATTCCTTGACTTTTTAAGTAGATTGAATGCGATTGTATGCTATTACATTTGTTTTTGTCTCTTGTGTATTTGTTTGAGGTATTTGAAGGAGAAGAATGAAAGGAAGCTGGAGCAAAGGAGAGAGGTCACTATCAAGCGGATTAGCGTTTGAAGAGGTAGGCCCTCTTATTCAATTATAGTCTAAGGAAGTTTTCATTAGGTTGTTCTGTTTGTGGCTAGACCCATGCTTGGGCTAGAGGGATCACCTCTGTCTGCAGAGGAGTTTTACCTACTCCACAGATTGGGGACCATATTGGGGACCCATCCCTCTCTTTTGATTGTTTTTCATTTCGTGGTTTGTGTGAACTTTTGTTGTATCACCCTTTCCTTTTGGTTTTTTGTGCTTTGCCTGGTTTACTACTTTGGCTCTAAAATTTAGAGTGACAAGTCTGGTTTTGAGATTTGATTTTTATTTTATTTTTTCCTTATAATCCTCGATCAACACATTTTATTTTCTGACAGTCGCATTGATCAGCGCGAATTGCTCTAAAATAGTCACGTCATACAGTGGCGCTTGTTGTCAGTTAGGCACTCACGCTGATTCCTGTAGGTGAAGATCAGGGTTTCTCCTGAATCACAACCAGTGTGTCTTGCCCTCATAATTTATGCCTCTTATCTTTTTTTCCTTTGTTGTCCATGGCTAGAAAGCTTCGTTAGCTTGTTTTGTGTGCTTGTTTAATTTGAGATTTACTTACTTGATTTTTTTATTCTTTGGATGGTTTGTTGCCCTAGGGCATCTAGGTCATTGTCCATTCAGCTGTTTGTGTGCTCAACAAGTCAAGTGGTTGGTTAACTGCTATATGAATTTTTTGTTTTAGTCCTTTTATTGCTTTGGTTTCAATTGAACAAGTTTGAAAAGTTTCATTTGCTCTTCTCGTGGTTGAACGTCTCTTTTCAAGCATAGATTACAATTGCTCATCTTATTTCTATTGAGTCTTTGCATCATTGGTTTGGAAAGAGTTCTCTTTTTCATGCTTTGCATATGATTGATGTTGATTGCTTGAAAAATTTTCATTGAAGTGTTTATGTGAAAATATTCATTTTATCATTCCATTGAAAAATACATCATTCTAGTTTTCTGAATCGATATGTTTTATTAAGTATCATCATTGAAGGCTAGAATTGCATCATCATTTTGCATTTGAAAGGAAATGAACCTCTTTTACCATTGAAATGACTAGTTCAAGTGCATTTGATAGGAAGATAACTAGTGGAAATAATTTTCATTATTTTGTTTTAAAAAACGAAGTAGTGAAGAGTCATGTTGCTTTCAGTTACTTGTTTGTTGCATTGATTGTTTTCTCTACTCTCATTAGTGTAAACATTCATCGAATTGAAAGGGTTTTGTATCATTTAGCTGCATATAGGAGTTTTTCGAGTCACACTGATAGGGCCTGAAAATTGAGAAATAGTTTCAAGATAAACTTTAAAATGTATTCAATTAACCTAAGGCACATTTGAAACTTAACGCTCACATTTTAGAGGTCTAGTCTAGAGACATGTTCAAGCGTCTTTAAACCTAACAGTTGTTGTTAACTTCGGCACTAGACAATGCTAATACAGACTTGTGCTCCCCATTCCGTCGTGTATATAAAGGGAGACCCCACTAGGTTTGCAATCCTTTATCCACAGGAAGCCAATTCTGCCACCTTGTAAACATGATATACCAAACACAACATTTGGGGAGATTTCCTACCCATACTTCTCGGTTTTCTGGGAGGTATTCTGCAGTTCATGGTTACCTGGTAATCCTTTTTCTTAGATTATTCTGAGCATTCATTTTGGTCTTTTTGACTCTCTAAATTTAAAAGATCATCGTGCACTTTTCCTTTCAATCTCGTCCAAACCGAAAGTGATAGAGTCATCTTTGCCTTTTTCTCGACTCTTAAAACATGAAAAGTTGCCAATCTATTTCAGCGTCTTAATTTTTTTTTTTTGCCCACAATTACATCACATTCTTGATAGTCTTATTCTGGACCACATCGTGAGTATACCTTTAATATATTTTTAAGAAGCCCTGAAATTAATCTCTTTTTCTCTTGTTGTTTTGAGACAAAGTCATCGTGGCAGAACCATCAGGTTCACCTAGTTCCTCTTCCACTCCTCCATCTGAAAGATCATCTGATGAGCCTCTTCTCGTAATCCCGTAGTCACGCGAGGATCAAGGTGTTGAACTTGGAATTTTTTTGAGTATTCAACCTTTGTCATCTCATCCTCCCCCATCAGATATTGGGTCACCTTACGAATCTAGCTTGAAATCTCCGTATAATCCTATCCATACTCCCAAGAGTCCACCAACCCCTGAAGGTCAGTAAGGACTAGTTGTTTTCCCTCCAAATTCTTTGTTAGATCGAGTTGTGATATCACCACAACATTTGTACAGTCTGTACGATTAACCGGGTATTCCTTTGGAATTATCCCTCGAACATCTTCTGTTGTCCATCGTCATTTGTTTCCACCCATGGAATTAGAAGGCAAGATTCCAGTCTCCTCTCTGAGTCACTCGGAGGTTTCTGCTACACACACTCCTCACGTTGTTGATGAACAGGGATATCAATTCCCTCCTGAAGGTTTCCCTTACACGGGAAGCATTCTGACCAAAGTTTACCCTAAGTATAGCGGGCCTTCATTACCACATGGTTATACCTCTCTAGCTTAGTTAGTGTTAGGCACTCCTAGTGCCTCGTCCTTATATCACAACCCTATTTGGTCATCTGGCGCTATGCCTACCTCAGGTCCGTTCATTCAGAACCCGTCCTCTCAAATGACTGTGCATACTGTAGTCACTTCAGTTCATGTGCAACACACCAATCCGAGTCCACTCGTTTCCTCATTTCAACTGACTCTTTCGGTTCAACTGATAGTCTCTATAAGTTTTTTGACCCCTCCACTAAGTGGACAGGCTGTACTAATGCCTGGGGGGAAAGATCCAAATATCTCCATGATGACTGGCGCAACCAATGTGAGTGGCTCATAAACTCACATGGTTCGAATGAATCAGCCCTCTTACGGTGCTATTCTGAACCCTGTTGGTCCTTCTGGATCGAGTAATGTCCAATGCTATTAGTTGAACCCTGTTGGCCCATCTAGGTCAAGTAACGTCTAGTACTAGCAGCCATATGTGGCTCAAGTTCTGTTCCAACCTCCTTTTGTTCCATATGATTCAAAAGCGATGGTAAATCCACCTTACGTCCCTCAAACTGGACCTTATGTTTAGCCTGGTCCATCCGCTGTGCGTAGTGGATACGGCTAGATCCAATTCAGGAAGTTTCAAGTTATTTCTCTAGGAATTGTCCAAGTACCCTTGTCGTAGCAAGGGAAACCCTTGCAATAGCAAGGGAAACCTTTGTAGCTACAAGGTCCATCCTTGTAGCAATAAGGGCAGAGACTGTAGCATCAAGGACAATTGCAACAACTGCAGGGGTAACCCTTGCAACAGTTGCAACAAACTTTGTAGCCACAGGGACAACCTTTACAGTAGCAAGGCCAGCCCTTGTAACAACAAGGTCAGCCCAGGCAACAACAACCCTTGTACTCATATCAACAAGGTGAACCTTTGCAAGGTCAAGGCCAAGTCCTGTAGTAGAAGGCTCAAAATCCTTATGTCCAAGGGAAACAGGTTTAGAATCCTTATGTCCAAGGGCAGTAGGTGAAAAATCCTTATGTTCAAGGGCAGTAGGTTCAAAATCCTTATGTGCAGGGGCAGTAGGTGCAAAACCTGTATGTCCAAGGCCAATAGGCTCAACAACTTTTAACTCATATGTTTCTTATCAACAACCTATGACTGGACAATATCAAGGCTACCTAGGTCAGAATCCTTCCTATGGGCAAGGTAACCTATAGTGGGGGAAAAATCAAATTCCATATGGACAAAATTCTCCACTATGGGGACAAAATCCTTACCAAAAAGGATGGGTTCTGCAGTTCAGGCGTGCTTAGAGGCCCCAAATGCCTTTTAATATGCAATTACCATTCTTGGCCACAATGGAATTGCCAGATGTTTCTAGACTCACGAATGATCCCATTCTTCATTCACCATATTGGCCTCCAGTCACGTCCAAGATTCCGAGTGATTGTCTAAAGTTTGAGGGAAAAGTGAAGGAGGATCCACAAGCCCATGTGATGACATATCACCTTTGGTGCTCCTCCAATTCATACGTTGATGACTCAATTCGTCTTCAACTTTTTCAATGAACTCTCATAGGTGATGTAGCAAAGTGGTACATTGAATTGCCTTGACGTACCTACAATGAATTTAACACTCTTTCTATGGCTTTCCTCACACATTTTCAACTTCCAGTTCGCTATGAAACTGGAACCCATCTGCTTACGTCCCTTAAGCAAGACACTATGACCCATATCTCTGATCACATCCATGAATGCAGGCATCGACATCGTTGTTACAAAACATTTTTGTCATTGTTCCTGTACTCCCCGTTCCTTGATCCTGGAGGACCTCTACAATAAACCCTGCATGATTTTCCTTCATGAAGAAACTCCCATTGTGTCCCTCTTCATGAGCCGACTCCCCTGAAACTTCTGTTTTCCCAATTTACAAGACCAGCACTAATGACCTTTGTCTCCCTCGCACCGATGTGTAGATATTAGCACTATCCCTCACACCGACCGGAGTGACTAAGCTGTGTTCCAATCACATCGGTCCTTTTATGGAAAGTTTTTTAAATTAGGAGCCAAAGCTTCTGGCTCTAGAAGCTTCATAATGGAAGTCTAGTAAATGGCTTGGCTGGATGGGGTCGAGGATGTCAGTTTGGGCTCCTTTCCCCTATAATTATGTAACTACCTCAAGTGATAAGCCCTTCTTCCATGAGAAGAGGATCCATTTCCCATCCATTCATCCTATATAAACCTCCCTTCTTCCCAAGCACAAGCTAGTGTTAGTGTTGATATTGGGTGTGCTAATGCTATTTTGGTTTGGAGTAGACAACAAGCTATTACTAGTTGTAGCTATCTAGTTGTGTGAGGGAGAAGTATGATTTAGTTTGGAGTGAAGCCTAAAGGAAAGAGCCTTAAAACTATTGTTGATTGAGGCCATCATGGAATGCTAGCAGAAATGTGTGGGAACTTGGTCTTGTCAGAGGAGGACTGCAATGTCAAGACAAATGGTTGTAATCTCTCTTTGATATTAATATATGCAACTATCGATTGATTTCCTACGTGATTTTTCATCTTACATATTCATGGCTTAATGCTTCTTGACTTGTTAAGTAGGTTGAATTACAAATTTTCTATTATCACGTTTGTTGTTTTCTATTGTTTACTTGTTTCAGGTGTTTGAAGAAGGAAGCGAGAGATAGCTGGAGTGAGCAAGCAAGGACATCATCAAACATGATAAGCAAACTAAGAGGTAGGCCCTCTTAATTGGTTATAACATAATGAAATCTTCCATAGAATGTATCAATTGTGGCTAGACCCATTATTAGGCTAGAGGAATTCGTTTGCGTCCGCACTTATAATTTTACTTCGCCACAAATTGGTGACTCCACTAGGGATCCCAATCCTTTTGTTTGTCTTGGATTTCATGATTTTGTGAGAACTTTTCTAGTTCCACTTTTTCCCTTTGGTTCTATTTCTTTTCTCCTGCTTACTGGTTTGAGTCTAAACTTCATAGTAGTAGATCTAGTCCATGTTTCAATTTTTTTTTATTTTTTTCCTTAGCTCCCTCGATCAGCACACTTAATTCCTAACAGTCACGCCGATTAGTGCGAGTTGCTGAGAAACAGTCGTGCTGACTAGCCTTTGGTGCTTGTTCTCAGTTAGGAAGTCATGCCAATGCCTGTAGGTGAATATTAGGGCCTGACCCCAATCTTGGCTAGTGTGTTTTGCTCTTGTGGTTTTGACCCTGTAAGCCTTTTGGATTGTTTTCTCCCTAATAAGAAAGCTACTTTTCATTTGGTTTTATTTGCTTGTTGACTTATCATCTTCCTACTTGATTGATTGAGTCAATGAGTGGCCAACGACACTAGGGCATCTAGTTGGTCATCCATTCAATAGTTTGTGAACTCAGGGAGTTAAGTTGTAGGTGCACTTACTCTTTGCATTGTGTTTTTGGTCCTTTTACGACTTTGACCTCTTTTACACAAGTTTGAAAAGTTTTCGTTTGCTTGCCTAAACTTTTCTTTTCCGACATGGGTTATGTTGCTTGTCTTCTGGTTGGTAAAGTCATTGTTTCATTAGTTTGAATGAGTTTCTCTTTTCATGTGTCCATTTGCTTGAGGAGCTTACTATCTCCAGAAATTTTTCACTGAAAGATTATATGCAAAAAGTTTGTTTTGTTGTTTCATGAAAAAGTATGAAATTATAGCTTGTTGCATCATTGTGCTATGATAACCTATACCATTAGAAGACTAGAATTGCATTGCCATTTGGAAAAGGAGGAGAAATTTTTTGCTTTTGAAAGGACTAATAGGTAAGTGTTTGTTAGGAAATTAGGAATTGGAATGAATTTTTCATTAGTTTATTTTTTGAAAAAAGTAAGGTACTGAAAGATCATTTCATTTTCAGTTGCTTGATTGTTTGAATTTGATTGAGTTGTTTCTACCCTCTCTAGTGTAGGCATTTCATCGAATTGAAAGGGTCTTGTCTCATTTAGTTGCATTTAATGTTTTTAAAGTTGCATCACTAAGACCTGAAAACTAAAACATAACTCAAGATCAACTTTAAAATGAATTCAATTAACCTAAGGTGCATTTGACATTAACGATCATATCTAGAAGGTATAGGCTAGAGACGTGTTTCGACATCTTTAAACCTAGTAGTTGTCGTTAGCTTCGGCATTAAACAATGCTAGTATTAATTTGTGCTCCCCATACCATTAATTATATAATGGGAGACCCCACTAGGCTACAATCCTTTTATCCTTAGGAAGCTGAGTCAGCTACCTTATGAACGTGATACACCAAACACAACATTCGGGGAGATTGTCTGCTCGTACTTCTCAGTTCGTCGGGAGGTATTCTGCAGTTCATAGTTGCCTGGTAATCCTCTTTACCTAGATCATCCAGAGTAGTCATTTGATCTTTTTGACTCACTAAACTTAAAAGATCATTCGAGCACTTGCCCTTTCGAGCTTGTTTCCAATCGAAAGCGATAGAGTCATATTTGTTTCTTTCTTGACTCTTAAAAAATGAAAGAGCACTAGTCTTTTATGCGTCTTAATAATTGCTTGACCACGATCCAAAACACCTTATTAGTATTTTTTTGATACCAAATCATGAATTTCCATTAAAAGAATATTTTAAAACCTTAAAGTTAATTTTTCTGTCAACTAAGAGAAGGTCATCATGGCTGAACCATTTGGTTCACCTAATTCCTCTTCCTCTCCTCCATTTGAAAGATTGTCTGAGGAGCCATTTCCTGAGTTACCAGAGTCACTCGAGGACCAAGATGTTGAAGTCGCAATTGTTCTGAGAATTCAACCTTTGTCATCTCATCCTCCGCCTACTTTCGATACTGGGTCATCTGCAGATCTTGGCTCAGAATCTTTGGACAATCTCATTCAAACTCCAAAGAACTCACCAACCACTAACAGTCAGCTTGGACTAGTTATCTACCCTTTGAACCCTCTGTTTGACCCTGTCATGATATCATTGCAACGTCCTTACAATCCGTATGACCAGCTGTGTGTTCCTTTAGAATTCTCCCCTTGTACTCGTTCGGCCACTTGTCGTCGTTTGTTTTCAAACATGGAACCTGAAGTTGATGCTCCAATCACATCTCCGGATGAGTCCGAAGTTTCTACTCCACAGACTGTTGAGGGGGAAGAATTTCATTTTCCTCCTGAGGGTTTCCCCTTTTCAAAATGTATTCCTGCCAGTTTTCCACCCAACTATGTGTCTTTGGCGCAGTTCGTCTCAGGTACACCTAGTACCTCATCACTTTACCATAACCTTGTTTGGGCGTCAGGCACCATGCCTACTTCAGGTCCATTCATTATGAACACAACTTCCCAACAGGTTGTTACCTCACTCTTGGTGTAATGCACCATTCTGAATACCCTTGTATCTTCAACCCCAGTTACCCGTGAGGCACAATCAACAGTTTCAAAGATTGTCTTTGTCGATTCCTCTGTCCCTCTTGTCAGTGGCCAGGTTGTGCCATCGTCTAGGGGGCAGAACCTAAATGTCTCTATGATGTCAGGTGCCACTAATGTGAGCAGCTCACAAGCTCACATGCTTGGTTTAAACTAGCCTTCTTCTGATATTATTCATAACCCTGCGGATCCTACTGGATCAAGCAATGTCCAGTACCAATAGGTTTAGAATCCCGTTGGTCTGCCTTGATTGAGAAATTTTTATTATCAGCAGTGCTATGGGGCTCGGATCCAATATTAAAATCCTTACGTTCCATATGGTTCTCAAGGAATGGTTAATCAACCTTACAGCCTCCAATCTGGGTAGTACATCTAGCTTGGCTATGGCTAGATTCAGTCCGACAATTTCCCAGGCACTGTTCAAGTACCCTTGCAGCAGCAAGGATAGCCTCTACAGCAACAAGGTCAACCTTTGTTATTGCAAGGGAAACCTTTGTTGTAGCAAGGGCAAATGATCCCATAGCAAGGTCAATTGCAACAACCAGAAGGTCAGCCCTTGCAACACTTGCAGCAAACCGTGAAATAGCAGATGCAATATGCTCCGCACACCTCTCAACCCATGTCCTCACAGGGCCAACCTCTACATCCCCAGGGAAAAATTTTGTAACTGCAAGGTCAACCCTTGCAACAACAAAAACAACCAAGGCAGAAATAACCCTTGTATATATATCAACAAGGTCAACCCTTTCAGGGGCAGGGTCAAAGTCAAGTCCTGCAGTAGCAAGCTCAAAATCATCATGTCATAGGTCAATAGGTTCAGAATCCTACTAGCCAAGGGCATCAGGTATAGAATCCCTACATCCAAGGGCAACAAATGTATAAACCTTATGCCTAGGGACAGCAGGTCCAAAACCCTCTTGTTCAGGGACAATAGGTTCATCACCTGTATGTTCAAGGACAACAGGTCCCATATCCATCTGTCCAAGGTCAACAGGCTCAAAAACCTTTTAACCGTACGTTTCTTATCAACAACCTATGGCCAGACAATTCTAAGGTATTCAATGTCAAAGCCCTCCCTATGGTCCAGGTATTATGCAATGGGGGCAGCATAAGATGCCATATGGCCAAAATCCCCCACTGTGGGGCCAAAATCCTTACCAACAAGGATGGGCTCCACCCTATGGGCCCGCTTATTGACCTCCCATGCATTTTAACACCCAATTGAATTTCTTGGCTACACTCGAGTTTCTAGATTTATGTTGCCTTATGAATGATTTGATCCTTCATTCACCATATTGGCCTTCGGTGTCGTCCAAGGTACTGAGTGATTATCCAAAGTTCGATGGGAAAGTTAAAGAAGATCCTCAGGCCCATGTGATGACATATCACCTCTAGTGCTCGTCGAACTCGTATGTGGATGATTCCATTCGTCTTCATCTTTTCCAACAAACCCTCACAGGTGCTGAAAAAAAGTGGTACATCGAGTTAGCTCGAAGTACTTACCATGACTTTAACTCTTTAGCGGTGGCTTTCCTCACGCATTTTCAGTTGTCAGTTGACAATGAAACTTACACCTATTTGCTCACGTCACTTAAGCAAGATACTGTGATAAACATCTTCAATCACATCCATGAATGGAGACGTAGACATCGCTTGATCAAATTCGAGATTTCTAATCAGTTGCTCACTAAATGGTTCACCAAATCATTCGTGGCCCCAATTGCTCCCGATATAGATATGGGTGGATGTGTCACTGAAGAGTAGGCCATCACTCATGCCCAGTACTTGGATCTAGTTTACTCTCAGTATGGCACTTTGTACGAGTTGTTACACAATGCTCCACGATTATCATCTAATCCCACAACATCAAAGTCACCAGTTGTTCCTCTCGTTGATGGAGTTATTGGTTCAGTATCCCGGACCCCCGCTAAAACTTCTTCCAAATAGAAGTCAATCTCAAATGCTGTTCCTAATAGTTCATCCTAGAATTCACCTGGCCCTGGTAAAACCTCAGAGGTCCACGCTATCTAGTCTACTGCAGCAGACAAATCCTTGAAAAGAAAGAATAAAGGCAAAGGCAAAGCTAAAGCCGACGCCCCAAAATAGGGTCCTCCCAAATCATCTACTGGCAAATTTTTGCAACTGAAACCTAAGTATCCATGACTCATTTGCTAGGAATATCACTATACTAAGGATTGTCCCTGATGATCCGAATTTAGTCACTTGCTCAAAGGGACCCCCGCTGTCCTCAAAGATCCATTTTCATCTCAACAAACCCAAATGGTAGACCAACCCCAATATTCTTCCATCGAATCTCAAGTGTTCATGATGAGTATGCCTAATAATTTGGCTACAGGGTCAAAATACTATCAAACTCATGCTTTGACAGCTGGGAAAGAGAAAGAAGCCACACCTTCTTCTTCTACCCTGAGTTCTGGCCCTCTTCATATTGAGCGCCCTAACCCTGATTCCGCTATGCGACCACCCTCTTGAGGTGTGCTGTGGAAATCCTCGCATAATCCTAACGCCCGAGCTGCTTAGCATTACAATATTATTGAGGATTTGGCCCAGATGTCGTCATCCATGTTAGCTCTTGAGGTACTCCAAAGCTTCCCATTGTAGTGGAAATCTTTGCTGTCAGCTATTGGGGGCATCGATCCCACTGAATCCAATTTGAAATTTTTTGATCTAGAGAACCATGTTCCACGGCTCCCTCATCAGATCACCTTTCTTATTCAAGTAATCATCAATAAAAGGACCA
This sequence comes from Pinus taeda, assembly GCA_000404065.3. NCBI lineage: Eukaryota > Viridiplantae > Streptophyta > Pinopsida > Pinales > Pinaceae > Pinus > Pinus taeda. Next base: position 151,817 of record APFE030900821.1, on the reverse strand, counting down.
TCCACCAAACTATCACCGATGAAGGTGCTTCCACCTGCATCATGTCGACCGCATGTTGGAAGGCTATTGGTTCTTCTACACTGAACCAGTCTCCGAACACTTTGGAAGCCTTCGATGGGCATGATTCGCAACCCTTAGGTGTCTTACTAACCTTGCCATCACCCTAGAAGGCAAGATAGCGCAAGTCAAAGTAGAATTGTTGACAGCAATCTCAATTATAATTTTCTACTCAGACGAAGTTGGACCCATGCCATGCATGCCATGGCCTCCTCTTTATTTCATGTGATTCGTTTTCCCCATCAAGGGAAGATTGTCACCGTTGACGAGCTGTCTTTCTTTACCTCTTCCTCCTCATATGGCAATGTTTCATACGTTAAGCACACTAGTGCTCTCTATGAGAGTGTGGGGGCAGGCCTCTTCAAAGATTCTACCTTAGTGGGAATTTTTCCACTCCCACCTCCTCATGTTGCCTTTGTCAACATGATCTTGGTCAAATCTGATCCTTGGGTCATACCTACACCAGATCTTGTTGATACCTGGGGCGAGGTTATGTGCTTAGTCTTGCCAAACTCAATTACATGGAAATTGTTTCGGCTTCGAACTCTGCATCCTATGATTCTTTTATGTTGAAGACCTCTTTTGGTATGTACTCTCAATCCCCATGGCTTGGCACTTTGGAATCGCCTGATCCCTTAGCTGAGACCTTCCTAGCTGATGAAGGTATCATGGAATTCATGTCTCTCAAGGAACCACCTTGGATCAATACTCATCATCACTCCTCATTCCTGCCTCATTTGACGGTCATGTCTACCGTTTTCGAAGAGTTCTCTTCTTCGTTGCTGATTTATGTGTCAGTTTATCCTGACATGATCAAGATATTTCAACTGAGGGAACCTTTATCCCTTCATGGATTCAGGATTTTTCTCCCTCCCCAAGTTTTTACCGATTACGATTGCCCATTATTGCAATGGGGTTGCCATCTGACTCATAACCCTCCCTCGCCTAGGGGGCATGGGGAAAACGCCTTATGTGAGTTCCACTCCATTATTTGGCTGAGTCAATGCTTACTCGTCATGGCAACGGTAAAACTCCGGTTTCCATCTATGTTGATTGATTACCTGAGTTCCAGTACGGTCTCTCACAAGCCCCGAAATGGGCTTTACCTCAAGAAGTACTACGCTTAGGTCATCTTGCGATAAAGCCCATTTGCGATAATTCATTTTTGTGCAGCATGGTTTTGTGTGATAGTTTTAAAACAACTTTCATGTTTACTATGTTTTTCTTGCTTTGCAGATGTCTGTGACTCCCCACATTGGTTTCACTTATGGTGCTTGCTGTAGTACCCGGAACCTATCATCCGCAGAATGGGCTATATATGACCTTAACGGTGAGTTGATTAACCTTCAAGGTATTTGTCTAAGTCACACAATCAACAACATTGCTGAATACAATGCGGTCATCGAACTATTGTGAGAAGTCATCGCTCTAGGCATCAGAGAATTGGTTGTCAACCTGGATTCACAACTTTTCACCCTTCAACTCAATGGGAAATATTTCATCAAGACCTGTTTATAGGAAAACTAGTGTCTTTTTGATTAACTAGCCCTCTAGGTTTGGAAGCTACCTTAGAAACAAAAATTTAAAGTAATTCAACGATTTCTTCTATGCACAATAGATAAGAGAAAGATGAGGGGACCAACTTGGAGCTTCTGCTTAATCCCTTGCTTGATCTCTCTCCCTTGACAGAGCTTGCAACTCCTCTCTGTACTTATCCCACTCGGAGAGTACCTGTAGAAACACAGTAACAAAGAACCATCAAAGTATCTTGATCTATTATAACATAAACACTATAGAATCAGATATATAATGAACATACAATAACATTCACAATTGCACAATTGCACAATCATATGGAAGAAAACTTGAAGAAATTTAGTAAATAGAAGGAAGAATTACAACCTAGTTGTCTAATCCAGCATCATCCTCCCAGTATCAATCCCTCTTCACCTCATGAAATAACAAGATCACACCAACAATACAATGCTCTTTTCCTCAACTACAAACTATCAACACTTCCTGGCAATTCACAATATTCCAGCCTCCAGATCTCTTAGATGAGTGATCCATTTATAGACGTGTCCAAGGGTGTGAGTCATCTCTAGGGTTTTGATTAGTGTCATTCCACTTGTTACAATTGGTTCCAGTTGGATATTTCTTGGATCTCTTACTCATCCCTAGGCGAATTCAGAGAGGCAAGTGTCATAAGAGAAGTTTCTAGAAGATTCCATGAGCAACCACCTAGAAAACTGTCTCAGACATTTGTCCATCCTCGCCCATCGCACCCTATAGAAGGCCCAAATAGTATGCATCGCACCTGGCCAGTGTAATACTCAGTATGCATCACACCTAGCTAGTGTAATACTCGGTATGCATCGCAACTTGCCAGAGGAGCAGTCAGTGTGGTTCAGTTTAGGCCATTTCTGGATGGTTTTTCAGATGGAACTTCTAGGGAATGATGTAATCAGATGACCATGTTCTTTTAGGGCATAAAAAAAATGCTTATAGGGGTTGAAGAGCCCTAGTTTATCGACATATGAGATTGGGGTTGAAGTGCCCAAATATGTCTATAACAGTTGCCCTATCAAGCATGAAGTCGTAAATCTTGATGTTGAGTGAAATGCTTTATCATGAGGATCTGAGGTGACCTGCATAAGTTACAATACATCAGCATAATATAATTTTCATGATCTAGCTGAGGCGGGAATTTCCATGCTCAGCTTTATAAATTCATTTCATGTACATAGAACAGATAGTCGTCTGCAGATGAAGACTGGTGATTCTTCAAATGTAGAGTCATCATCCTTGGTTCAGATGACCATCTGTGTAGTGCCTTTGTACATTTGATGTTTTTATATCCCTGAATATATCGCAGCCCAAATGGATGAAACTAGATCTAGGGTCTTCAAACTCTTTCAACCTTCACCTGATGTACAAGTTGATCCATGTGAAGAGATGTTCTGAAGTCGAACATGGAAAAACATCGCCTGATTACCAACCAATAATGTGAGCTGTTAACAGGCGTGAGAGGAATCACCAATAATGATAATGACCCTCAAGGTACTATATTACAATTTACCTGGTGTGAATATATGATACGATGTCGAACACCATGCAAAATCTTTCGGTCCAAGGCCATTGATGTCAACCTGTCGCTGGAAGTGAGAAACTTGCCATTGAGGCATGCAAACTTCAAAGCATTGAAATGGGTGTTTCTAAGTCAACTTCTTGGATAATGAGCCGATGTCGACAAGAAGCGACTCATCGTAGGAGGGCCTTAATGTATCCCACATCTATGACATGAAAACGAAGCAAATGCTTTCTGGAGGTGAAAATGATCTGATGACACAAGGTTCAGGAATGGTGGTCATGAAAAAATGAAGGTTGGAGGTATTGCAGTGGATGAGGCATTAAATGGATTGTGTTTTCTCAACTGAATAACTTCTCTTGAACATGTCAGTGATATTGAGATGGATTGGTAGCGTTAACCCCAAAATATGGATGGTGTAAAAGAACAATGGTGAGATGACCGGTGAACGGAATAACCCAACCCGACTCAATAATGGTGATGGAGTGGAAGTGTCATGTTCAAGAGCGACTTGCTACCATAAATTTCTTCAAGTTTTTTCCCTTTTTCCCCAGTCATTGTTGACCAGTACCTCTTCATTTTTGTCAAGATTGATGAGGATAACATATGATTATTCTATAATTTTCCCTTTGGGCAAACCTATCGCTATGTTTTAACGAGTCTGGTGATAGTGAAACTCGGTCTTGTCTAGAGTGGACAAGTTTGTCACTATTGTTTTAATGAGTTTAACGACAAGGATAACTCAGTCCTTTTCATGTTTAGAGAGTTTGAAAAGGGATGAAAAGAAAACTCCAGAAGTTCTTTTTCATAGAATAATCCCTTAAGTCCGAAAAAGGATAAAATAATACAAAAGGGATGACTTTTCCGATCACTTTAACGAGCCGACAAAGACAAGCGCTCGATCTTTTTTGTGAGATAATCCTTCGGGTTTTAAAAAGATTAAAATATATAGGAGGGGTGACATTTCCAATCACTTTAATGAGCTGGAAAGGCCGATGCTCAACAATCTTTTCATATTTAACAAGTCTGAAAAAGGGTTTAAAGGAGACTCGATTTTGAGGAATGAGTGGTGTTTAGGGTAGAAACTGGTTCTGGGTAAGCTTGGAACTTCACAAAACATGGTGGTTTCTGTGAAGAGGTTGGCTAATGAGACCACTCGTCACAACTATTCCTCAAAAAGGTGTAAACAACCAAGTGGAAGCGTATGATCGGCCAAAAGAATGGAGGTGATGGGAGGTACAAAACCAAGGTTCAAAAGGCTGATAGAACAACAATCACAAAGCTTAATTACTCTAGGCGGGTTCATTTTTTAATGAGCTTGAACTGTGGGGGAACTATGCTCGGTTTTTGGTTTCATGTTTTTTTTTTTTTACGTAAGCTAGAAATGACAAAACTAAAAAGCTAGAAATGACAAAAACTAAAAATTGAAGATGAAATTGAAAATGATTTGCATGCCCCCAGCATGATGAAAAGGAGAGTCTCCAGTAGGCATATGGAAATTACTCTGGTTAGGTAGGATGGTTTCATCCGTAGAATAGACAAAACACTTCCTTGGCTTCATCCACAGAATAGACAAAGGTGAATGGTTTGTCAGACCAATCATATAACCTATAGGGAAACTTATCTTTTTAGCTGGGTTTGTCCGCAGAATAGACAAGGGTGCATGTCCTTTAAGCTTCATTACATTCACTAGATTATTCATGGCAATCAAGTGGATGGAATGAAGGTTCTTTTATGAGATCAAGTGAAAGACTCGACTAGGATTTTACGAGATCTAATCAAAGACTCGACTTGGAACTTCTCTCTAGGGGTCCTTGTTTTGTTTTTTAATGAGCTTGACACAAGACAAGGAAAATTGCTCAGATCCTTGGTTTCGTTTTTTAACAAGGTTGACACAAGACAACGAAATATCCCCCAAATCCTTCGATCACAACTCATAAGTGGTCATGAAGGAAAGATCTGGTTCCAATGCCTCCAGTACATAATGTACAACATCACTGAATTGATCGTCAGTCGATGCAGGTATGGAACAGGTTGCCACATAATTAACCCATGGTGGGGATGATACCATTGGTATAAATGGAACATTTAGAGATGATCGTTGACTAGGGGCTATATTTGGACCGGGAAATGAAAGCTGGTCAACAGTGACAATTTTGCCTTTATGCGGGAAACACATCACTCGAAAGAGTGTTGAAACAATAGCTCCCATGTGATAAACATAGTCATGCCTAAGAAGTAAATTGTAATCTAAAGGTCCTAGGACTACCATCACATTTAGATAAATGGTTTTTCCTCCCAAAGTGATAGGTAACTGAGGAAGGATCCCTAACAATCGACTAGTTCCTTTGTTAAAGCCCAAAATATTCTATGTAACAGGCACAAGTGGTGGCGAACCAAGTGCTTGCCAAGCAGTTGAGGAAAGGATACTGACTGATGCACCTTTATCTATAATAGTGCTAGATATAGTCATATTACAAACTTGTACTATGATTTGGAAAGGCACATAAGAAGGAAGGCGGGATCCTGCCAATCGATTCCAATCAAAGGAAGTGACTAGACTACTTGGAGGGGGTACCATAGAAATGGGATAATTAACCCCTTGAGTTACGAGAACTGGAGGATTTTCCTCTTGACTTGACGGAACAGGTGGACTACCCCCAAGCTCATTTGAATTTGAGGTAACAAAAAGAACTTGAGTGGTATCATGTTCACTCTCTTCGAGAATGGTACGATCAACCGAAGGTGAAATCGGGTCAACTGTTACCTTGACCTATTGATTTTGGTTGGGTATAGACTCATAGGATTCACTTTCAGAGAGAGTGGTTTCAACCGATGGTTGATTTTGGTCAGTTGGTTTATCAACTAGAGAAGGATTTAGGGATAGTTCCCTCGAACCAGATGGAAGTCCCTGCAGTGAAGCAGGACAGTTATCCAACACTCTTTTGGCTTCATCCAAATAAGGACAAAGGTGAAAGGAATGATTACCTTCACATAACCTACATGGAATCCTAAACTTTCCCTTCTGTCCATGAACTTTACTTTCACTAGTTGATGGTGTGTTACCAACATGATCCCCAAAGGTTGATGACACAGGATGGTGTGAACGGGAAGACCATTCTTTCATGATCCAAGGAAATTAAGGACAATCTCGATGAAAATGGTCTCTCGTACAAATTATGCATCGATATTTGGCTTTGGGAAGCTTAACGGATGGATTTTCATCAGATGTTTCATTTAGAGCAATGGTTGTTTGCTTGGCCACTTGTTGAATTGGCTTCTTCTTCTTCTTCTTCCCTTTATTCTTCTTAGCCACCTAGTTTCTAGTACCAATACTTTCACCAAGCGAAGAGGAAGAAGGGGAGGAAGAAACAAATGAGGAATAAGGTAAAGGGTTAACTTTAGGATCAACTGGAGATGAACTCAATTGCGGAGAAATCATGGCATTTTGAACCATAGAGGTTGAAAATAGCCATACTAGTAGACCAATGGTAATTCCTGGAAGGGACAATGTAGCCATATAAGGAGCACCAATATTTCCCCAAGAGGAAAAAGGACTAGGATTCCCCTATGAAGGGATTCCTTAATCATTGGACTCTGGATTCGACGACATATGTCTCAACCTAAGATCAACTAAGGAACATGGATGTTATTCCAAATTCAATTAATTTTAAAGACGCTTTGACACAACTTTGCTTTTTTAGTTTTTTAAGATTCGAGAAAAGCTAAAGATGACTCTAGTCTCCTTCAATTTTTAATGAGCCTGAAGTGACAAGTGCTCAGATGGAACTTTTGGTTTTAAGAGTCGAAAAGGAATGAAAGTGACTACTCTGGAAAATCTAGACAGAGGGATTACCAATCCAATCGCAAAACTGCAATTTACACCTTGGTGATAAATTAAAGAGAAATTACCAAGGACTTATGTACAATAGTCAATCTTCCCGAATGCTGTGTTTAGTGCATTGCGATCAATAAGGTGCAGACTCGGCTTCCTACGGATAAAGGATATAAGCCTATTTTGGTCTCCCAATATATATGCGATGGTATGGGGAGCACAAGTCCGTGCTAGCACTTGTCGTATCAAGGAGGAGGAATCACCCAACCTTCGATGAAAAAGATAGTTACTAGTTTTTACGACGCTGGAACATGTCTCTAGCCTAGACCTCTAGATGTGTTGCATTAAGCTCCAAAGCATTGTTAGGTTCATTGAAATTTATTTTAGAGTTGATCTTGTTTAAAGTTTTCCTTTCAATGGTTCACCACGTGATGTTTATTTTGAAATTCCTAATATGCAATCTACAATGATAAACAATCTTTGTTTATTTTGAGCAATGAAAATCCTAGCTACTAGGAAAGAAGATTACAATTCCTTCAAACAAAGAGCAAAGAGCACACACTAGTGCATTTTCCTAAATCATTTTTCACACACAAACTACAAAATGCTAAATTCAAATGCATGTATTTGTTTTTGTTCCCCTTAATGTGAAAAATGTCAAAAAGGAAAACTAAATGTAGCAAAGATCTAAAATATTTTACTCAAAGCGACATTTTCGACAATTTCTTTTTCAAAAGAGAAAGGAAGAGTAAATGACACTTTTCAATTTTGAATAAAAAATGCTTTTGACACTTCGAATAAAAACAAATCAAACCAAATACATGATGAAAAGTTCAGCCAACTATCCAGGGAAGGAAGAATCCAGGACACTTCTCTTTTGACACAAAACGACAATTATGACACTTTTTGTACCAAAGCGACAGATCGATTTAAGCAAATTTTCGACAAAGGATTGTAAATGATGAAAAAATACACAAAAAATTTACTAATCCTAATCTAATGGAGGCTGATCTATGTGATGCAAGTAGGCTTCAGTAAGGAGGTGTTGTTCATAAGCAGCAAAACATCTAAACAAAACTGAAAAACAAGGTCAAAAACCCCCAATTTCTAGAATGGAAAAAGGTTCAGTCAGTCATCGCACATGGGCTCCATAGAAACAAGGATGCGTCACACTTATCACACTCAGGAGGTGCAATTCATACTGGGATATAGTGACAGACAATGCGATGGGCTAGGGAGTGCAACTGAAGTGGGTTTTGGCTCAGATGTGTAGCTGTTTTCAATGAGTTAGGCTGAGCTTTGATGGACAGTAAAGAGAAAAGTACAGAGGAAGGTCTTGAGAGGTTACTGAGCTACCAAAAGGGCATCTAGAATGCTTGTAAGTCAAATGCTTAATTCATAAACTAAACCAGAGATTGACTGAAGCAACATTCATCTACAATGCAATTGCAGAGCAAGAGCAGTTCGAAGGCTACCTAGCTGACTTCAGGCTCTGTCTATAGTTTATAAAACAAAAAATAACAACAAACAAACATTTTTTCTTCCCCAGTGGATTCGCCAATTTGTTTCGGGGAAACTAATGTCTTTTTGATTGACTAGCCCTCTAGGTTTGGCAGCTACCCTAGAAACAACAGTTTAAAGTAATTCAACGATTTCTTCTATGCACAATAGATAAGAGAAAGATGAGGGGACCAACCTGGAGCTTCTGCTTAATCCCTTGCTTGATCTCTCTACCCCTTGACAGAGCTTGCAACTTCTCTTCGTACTTATCCCGCTTGGAGAGTACCTATAGAAACACAATAACAAAGAACCATCAAAGCATCTTGATCTATTATAACATAAACACTACAGAATCAGATATATAATGAACATACAATAGCATTCACAAATGATAACATTCACAATTTCACAATCATATGGAAGAAAACTTGAAGAACTTTATTAAATAGAAGGGAGAATTACAACCCAGTTGTCTGATCCGGCATCATCCTCCCAACATCAATCCCTCTTCACCTCATGAAATAGAAAGATCACACCAACAATACAATGCTCTTTTCCTCAAATACAAACTATCAACACTTCCTTGCAATTCACAATATTCCAGCCCCCAGGATCTCTTAGATGAGGGATCCATTTATAGATGTGTGCAAGGGTGTGAGTCATCTCTGGGTTTTTGATTAGTGTCATTCCACTTGTTACAATTGGTTCCACTTGGAGATTTCTTGGATCTCTTACTCA
>APFE030900821.1:57778-136083 GCA_000404065.3 Pinus taeda | reverse complement strand
ACTAAGAGGTAGGTCCTCTTAATTGGTTCTAACCTAAGGAAATATTCCATAGAATGTATTGGTTGTGGCTAGACCCATTATCGAGCTAGAGGAATTCGTTTGTGTCCGCACTTGTAATTTTACTTCACCATAGTTGCCTAATCAAGTTTGAAAATGCTGATCAGTTATTGAAATAATGGTTTACCAAGTCATTCGTTAGCAAAATTGCTGAGGACATAGCTATGAGTGGCCATGTCACTGAAGAGAAAGCCATCACTCGTGCCTAGTATTTAGACCTTGTCTACTCGCAATCTGGCATATTATATGATATGTTAGCCAATGATCCAAGACCATCATCCGACCTAACAGCATTGAAGTCTCCAGTTATCCCACATGTTGATGGAGTGATTGGTTCTGTGTCTCAAACCCCCGCGAAATCTTCTTCCAAGTAGAAGATGGTCTCAAACACTGGTTCCAATGGTCCCTCTCGAAATTCACCTGGTCTTGGTAAAACCTCTGAGGTTCACACTGTCTAGTCTACGACAACAGACAAAACCTCTAAAGGTAAAAAGAAGGGCAAAGGCAAGGCCAAAGTTGATGTCCCAAAATAGGGCCCTCCTAAGTCATCTGCTGGTGATTCTTCTCAAACGAAGCCCAAGTATCCATGCCTCATATTTGAGGAGGATCACTATACTAAATATTGTCCCTGACAGTCTGAAGTTAGTCACTTGCTTAAAGGGACTCCAACTGTCTTGAAATAGCCCTTTCCATCCCAACAGACCCAAATGGTAGACCAACCTCAGTCTTTCGCTTCCTCATGTTCCCAAGTGTTTATGATGAGTACGCCTATAAATGTGGCTACTATATTGAAATATTATCAAACACCTACTCTGACAACAGGGAAAGAGAAATAAGATTCCCCTTCCTCCACTATCCTGTCTACCTCTAGTCCTCTCCATATAGAGCGACCTAATATTGATTTTTATATTTGACCACCTTCTCGAGGTGTGCTGTGAAAGTCCTTGTATAATCCAAACGATTGAGCCGCTCAACATTATAACATTGTTGAGGATTTAGCTCAAGCGCCATTAGCTATGTCTGCTCTCCAGGTCCTTAAAAACTGTCCTTCTCAGCATAAAGCATTGCTATCGGATATCAGAGGTATTGATCCATCTGATTCCAATATCATTTGTTTTGATATGGAAGACCATGTTCCATTCTTACCTCATCAGATTGCCTTCCTCATTTAGGTCATCATTAATGACAAGACAATTCATAGGATCGTCATTGATGAAGGTGCTTCCACCTGCATCATGTCTATCTCTTATTGGAAGGCAATTGGTTCTCCCACCTTGAACCAATCACCTAACACTTTGGAAGCCTTTGATGGGTGTGACTCTCGACCATTCGGTGTCCTTCCTAATCTTGCCATTACATTGGAAGGAAAGATAGTACATGATGAGGTAGAAATTGTGGATGCAAATCCTAATTATAATCTTCTACTCGGACGGAGTTGGACCCATGCTATGCATGTTATGGCCTCTTCTTTATTCCGCATACTCTGTTTTCCCCATCAAGGGAAATATTTCATGGTCTACCAGTTGTATTTCTTCACTTCTTCTTCCTCAGATGGAAACATCCCTTACGTGAAGCATACTAGTGCTCCTTATGAGGGTGTGGGGGCTGGACTTTTTAAAGATCCCACCTTGATGGTAATTTTTCCTCTCCCACCTTTGCATGTTGCCTCAGTCAACATGATCTCGGCTAAGTCTAATCCTTGGGTCATTCCCTTTCATGATATTGTTGATACATGGGGTGATGTCATGCTGTTAATCCCTACCAAGATCAATAATGTGGAGATTGTTCTGGCTTCAACTTCAACACCTACTGATCATACTGTTTTGAGTACATCTCTTGACACGTATTCTCAATCCCCATGGCTTGGTTCTTTAGATTCTCCCTATCCCTTAATCGAGACTTTTCCTTCTGACGAAATTATCATGGAAATTATGTCTCTGGAGGAAGCACCATGGAATGATACTCATCATCGTTCCTCATTCTTGCCTAGTCCGATGATCATATCTACCTATTTTGAGAAGTTCTCTTCTCATTTCCCGACCCAACCACTTCAAATGCCTATTATGACTCATGAAATTTGGTCGGAAGGAAACATGGGTAATTTTGCCCAAATGATGCCCATTAACATTTTTGTTAAACCAGGTATCGTTGAAAATGTTCATATTGGGGTGACTTGTTCTCTTGATGAGATCAAGCTCTATACTCGTGTTTTTCATGAATTTCAAGACTTTTTTGCATGGTCATATAAAGAAATTCCCGACATTGACCCAGGTATAGTTGTGCACGAGATTTCAACTTATCCTAACGTGAAGCCCATTTGACAACGACTTCGTCCAGTGCACCCTAGAAAAGCAGCCACCATTCAAGGGGAAGTTGAAAAAAATCTTAAAGCTGGATTTGTTTATCCTATTCCTCTGATAGATTGGGTTTCAAATATCATACCGGTAGCTAATAAGTAGGGCACCATTCGGGTTTGTGTTGAGTAACGTAACCTTAAACATGCATGTCCAAAGGATAACTACCTCACTTCTTTTGTAGACTAGATCATCGATGAATGTGTTGGAGTGAAATTTTCTCTTTTATGGATGGTTTTTCTGGTTATAACTAGATAAAAATTGCACCAGCCGATCAATATAAGACCGCCTTTATCTGTTTGTGGGGAACTTTTGCATATAAAAGGCTCCCTTTTGGCCTTAAGAATGCTGGGGAAAATTTTCAAAGAGTGATGTCATATGCTTTCCATGAAATTAAAAACATCATGCAGCCTTATTTGGATGATATTCTTGCTCATTCACGTAAGCACCATGACCATCCCGATCATCTTCGAAAATTTTTTCTTCACTGTAGACACTATAACATTTGGTTGAATATGCGTAAGTGTGTCTTTTGTGTCAAATTCGAATGACTCCTCGATTTATTGTTTCGAAAGATGGAATTCATATTGATCCTCTTAAAGTTGAGGCTATTGTCAATCTACCCCCTCCCTCTTTGTTGCATCAATTACAAAGTCTGCAAGGAAAAGCAAATTTCCTTTGTTGTTTTGTGCCTAACTATGATGAGCTAGCTTTAGGGTTCACCTAGTTGTTGAAGCAAGGGAATCCATTCATATGGGATGAGGCTGCCCAAAAATATTTCGATGACTTAAAAGCTGTCTTCATTGTTTCTCCTTATTTGCACCCTTTGAACTATCATCACGATTATTTCCTCTATCTAACTGCGACATCTAGCACCATTGCTATGGTGTTGGTACAAGATGATGACGCAGGTCATGAACATGTTATTTATTACCTTAGTTTCAATCTCCTTGATCTTGAGATGAATTATGGTCATGGAGGGAAATTGGCTTTGGTTACCGTTCAGGCTGTTCTCTTCTTTTGGCATTATATTCTCCTCCACACTACAACCGTGATTTCCGAGTGTAATCCCATGAATTACATTCTGACTCATCAGTTAATCGGGGGCAAGTATTCCAAGTGAATTTTCATCTGCCAGGAATTTGATTTGGTGTTCACTACTGCCAAATCCAAGAAATCACTTGTATTCGCTTAGTTGATTTTCTCTCTTCCCTCTGCTTCTCTTCCTTCTAGTGTTGATGAGCAGCTCCCAGACGAGACTCTTTTTCTGATTAGCACTCTCGACCCTTGGTACGGTGATATCATCGTGTATCTCTAAACTTCTACCTTCTGGTCTGCCTTGACCAAGGATGATCGCCGACACATTCGGCATCAATCCCAACCTTACCACATCATTAGGGATACTTTATATCGTGTTGGTGTTGATTCAATTCTTTGCCGATGTTTAAATCTTAAGGAGGTTGAAAGATTCTTGAATGATTGTCATTCTAGCACATGCGGCGGTCATCTGTCTAGCTATGCCACTACTCAAATGATCCTCCATGCTAGTTACTTATGGCCCTCCATATTCAAGGATTGCATCCTTGTTGTTCGCAAATTCCAAGAGTGCCAGATTTGTCAGCAGAAAACGTGTGCCCCACCCCCTCTCCTTCACCCCTTTATTACCATTGGTCCCTTTTCCAAATGGGGCATTGAATATATGAAATGTAATCCTTGTTCGGCTAGGGGGCATGGTTATATTATTGTTTCTGTGGATTACTTCACCAAATGGGCCGAAGTGATGCCTACATGTTCAGCTAACGGTAAAATGGCAACACAATTTCTATTCAATCACATTATTTCTAGGTTTGGAGTGCCTCAAGCCATTGTCACCGACCATGGCTCCCATTTTCGTGATTACATGATGGCTGAGTTGAATTCTACGTTGGGCTTGTGTCACGATGGCTCAACCCCGTATTACCCTCAAACCAACGGCCAAGTTGAAGCTGAAAGCAAGGTTTTAGTTACGATGCTTCAACGCACCATTGGGATGCACAAATCCAATTGCCATCTCATGCTTTTTTCATCTATGTGGGCCTACCGAACCTCGACTAAAGATGCAACTGGATTCACACCTTTCCATCTCGTATATGGTCTGGAAGCAACTTTACCGATTGAGTGTGAAATTCCCTCACTCAAATTGGTTGTCAAATTACTCCCTGAAACCTCGCCTCAAGAATAGCGTCTCTTGTATTTGGAACAACTGGATGAAACCTTTTGTCTCACTGCTTTAGTCATTGAAGTTAGAAAAAGGGAGTTAAGTCCCATTTTGATCAATTGGCTTCTCCTCATGCTTTTCTAAGGGTGATTTGGTCTTGCTATATGACCAAGCTAATGATAAGCTGGGGGCAGGTAAATTAGAACCCATGTGGCATGGGCCCTATATTGTCAAACGCATGTTACAAAAAGGGGCCTGTGAGCTGATTGATTATGAGGGAAATCCCTTAGACAAGCCCCGTAATGGGCTGTATCTCAAAAAGTACTATGCCTGAGTCATCTCACATGGCTACTTTTGTACATAAGTGTGTTATTCATTTTTTTGCAAGTTTGGTTTGGTGTGCATTTTCAAGCAACTTTCCTTCTTATTATGTCTTCACCTGCTTTAGAGATGTTTGTGACTCCTTACGTCAGTTTCGTTGATGGTGCTTGACGTAGTACCTAGAATCTATCTTCCGCGGCATGGGCTATCTACGCTCCTAATGGTGAGTTGACTGATCTTCAAGGTATTTGTTTGGGTCAAACAACTAATAACATTGTTGAATATAGCTCGATTATTGAACTCTTGTGAGAAGCCATCGCTCTTGACATTTGGGAAATGGTTGTTAACCTTGATTCACAACTTGTTGTTCTTCAGCTCAATGGGCAATATTCCGTTAGAAACCCTCACATATTGAGAATGTATTTGTGTATTCGTCTATTAGAAAGAAATTTTGATTACATCACATATCATCCTATTCCTAGACATATGAATACACTAATAGATGCATTAGCCAATTATGTGTTAGACAAATATTTACCCAACATGTGAAAACAAAACGTTGTATCAAAACCCAAAAAATAATATATGTGTTTAGTACATCCATGGTTTGCAGGCCTCAAATGTTGTAAATGATAAAACTGTGGACTACTCGACATGGTGCTCATGATAGCACGTCATTACTCATACTACTCAAGTCAGCAAATGGTGGATCCATTATGACACCCCCATTGTGTGCTGCTAATACTGGCGTGGGATGTCACCTACCCGGGCATACGTATGCCTCTAGTCGAGTTGTCAAGGTTCTGCGCAATCTCCTCCTCATTATCGACTCCTTCCTAATAAGGAGCAGTCTCAAACTGTTGAGCAACATGTCTAGCGACTGGGGACATCCCGGATGGTTGCTCTGGTCCTACATCTAAAATTACAAAATCGAAATGTCACAAATACATATATTTCAAAAATAATAAAAATCAAAATTGTTTTGGTTACCTCAATCATCAAAATATTCTCCCTCTAGGAGTGACATGTCAGGATTGTTGCGGAATTCAGTACCACTGTATGGCTAATCCTCTACCACAATCAACTGACTCCTTGGCCATTAAAAGAAGGTGGGCTTCTATGACATATGCTAGCCCCCGCCGGTCCTGGGTATCAGTTCACTCCATCAGACCATCCATGGGTCTCGTGGCAATGGGGGGTTTACCTCTACCAGCTAATAGTGAAATAGTCGGATCCGATTCAAAAATAAAGTCACCAGAACAGAACCATATCCAAACTATTCTAGGTTCCATGCCTTGGCTTTGGATAACTAGTTCTTCATGTTCACCTTCATGGCTTCCACCCAATTGAAGACAGTGGGCGTCGTGCAGTCTATGGCATACTGGAATTTGGACTTGTTAGACTCATGTAACGCCTGAGCCCCAGTAACTCTTTTTATGATCAAGAGAAGCGCTTTCAATACAAGGTTGTTAATGCTCATGATATCAACCTTGCCGCTTTTTAATTTCAGTGCTTTTGGACAATGTTTTGCAAGAAACATGTTCACACTTTCCCCAATGGGTCTGGACCCATACAAATAGACTGGTTCCCCTCTTCAAGATAGTCTAATGATGAAGTATATATCTGAAGTCTCTAGCTCCAGCTCTTGGTCCCGGATCACAAAGACTTCCCGTCCAACATCCCAAAGACTAATCAAATATTGTAACAACTCAGGTTGAGCCTGAAGGCCTGGTGTGAGGAAGAATTTGAGGCGCCCATAGTTCCTCAGAGCATCTAGATAGTTTGGATCTACCAATGCCTGTGCATCAATTGCCTCATGCTCACTTTCTTTCCAATCAACCATATTTCCACTATAATTTTCCTGTAAACACCATGGAATCAAGTCAACAATCAATCCTTGACTGAGAAAATGCGGATTTAAAGAAAGGAAATCAGGGAAATCATCGAGTTTTTTCTTCTCGCTATGTTGGTGCGACTGTTTTAAAAATATTAGCGCTGATGGCACAAGTGACTATGCTCATAACCCTCAATCAACGTGATCCTGAGCCAGGATCTCACACCAACTGAGGGAAAATTTTTTTGCCAAAATCTCTTCAAAAAAATCCAAAAAATGGCTAAAAATAGGAAAACCAGGTATGAAAATGAAGCTAAGGATCTCAGCTCTTACCTCCAACTAACGGTTTGTTGATCGGCCTCCTAGATCTACCGCAATCTTCTCCTGAAAATCTAGGGCATGAATGGGTAAAAATTGCTCCACACAAAGTAAAAAGGTAAATGGTAAAAAATGATGTACTTTTCCCTTTTTTATTCATTTTCCATGATATTTTAGGGTTTTAAAATCATTTTTCACCTATTTTTAACCTTAGAAATTGGATAATGTGTTTGATTCTTGTGCAGCAATAGGTGATGGATTACTGATGATGGTGTTGGAGTCGTGTTTAAGATTTTTTCTTGACTCGTAAAAACTCAAATGAAAATATCACCAGGTATTTTTCCCTTTTTTGACTCGTTAAAGAGAATTAAAATGGGGGGTATGCTTACATCTCTTTTCCAACTCTTAGAACATGAAAAGATTGTTGAGCTCTTATCGTTTTGAACTCGTTAAAGGCTACGAAACATTGTTTACCCAGTATATGTTTACCCCTTTTTCGGGTTGGGATAAACTATTTACGAAAAAGGTACTCCTTGACTGACATGGTCAAGCGGTTCTCTCAAGTATTTCTTTCTACTTTTTTGGGCTCGAGAGACACAAATATACAAAAATGGACCTTTTGGAGTTTTCTTTTTCATGTCTTTTTCAAACTCTCTAAATATGAAAAAGATACCGAGTTACACCTTTGTCAGACTCATTAAAAAATCAAACGACATCAGATTCGTCACCATGACGGACATGAGCTTCTCCTTCCTAAGGCTCATTAATCTTAGTAGGTCAGATTCATCTGAAGGATGAACTTATAGTGAAAGCACATGCTATCCCCTTTAAGCTTGTGATAAAAAATAATTAGGGTACCTCTCAGAAATGGTGGGGGAAAATGGGAAAATCTTTCAGTTGTGTCGGCAACTCACTCTTGAAGATGACACTTTCTACTTCGTGTCAAGTTGGGAAATCCACACTTCATCATTGACTTTCCTGGGTTGGGCCATTCATTTTTGTCTTTCCATTTGATCTTTGCCACGTCATCATGACCTTTGATTCTATGGATCCAAAAGCTGGCAAACTCCGGAGTCGTGTCGCCAATATGTTCAAGGGTTATCCTTCTATAGTTGCACTCATTCTTGATTCTTTGTATCGTCCATAATCATTACTTCCCTTTGTCTCGCATCGACAATGTGGGATACATCATGGCCCTCCTTTGACAAGGTCACTTCTTATCGACTTCAGCACATTATTCGGGAAGTTGGCCGAGGGATTCCTTTCTAGTGCCTTAGAGCTCGCATTCCCTAATGACAATTTCTTTGCACTCGATGACAAGTTCACATCATTGGATGTCGATCGGGTGGTTTCACAGGTGTTTGACTTCGGTTCATTATTCACATTCAGTGGATTATGTTGTTGGTACCTTGAGAGCCATTGTCATTATTGGTGGTTTCTCTCGCGCTTGTTAACGATTCACATCATTGACCAACAATCAAGCGACATTATAGCATGTTTGACTTTGACACATCTATTCACATGTTAGAATTTGTACTTTGATCGGATCGTGTTGGAGCGCAAGACCCTGGACTCAGATGACTAAAGTCCAGGTTGCAAGGTGATGTGACATGATCATGCTGATATACACGTCTCTTTTAGATGGATGGCTGTGACCATACCATGAGTTTTTATGTGACCCTTCTTGTGGAGATATAAAAAGGGTCTCTTTCACCTCTAATTACCTCACATTAATATGTCAATCCGGGAACGTTTTGTTATTTCAAAGAGTGTCTCAGTCTGAGGCTATCATTTTTCAAAGTAATGCTAGTAGCACAGTGTTCGAAAATGCAAGAGTAAACGGATGCTTGTTTACAGCTAACTATTTCAAGAGATTAAACCACACATTCAGAAAACTAAGCAATTTATCAGTTAAGGGTTCAGTAGCAACAACCCATCCCTTTGTAAACTGATGGAAAAGGAAACCAGAGAACAGATCGTGGATCTGGGAGCCAAACAATAGATGTCAATGCTCACTATAGCCTGAGATTGTTCTTCACACCAAAATAACAAATGACAAGAAATGAAATGGTAGATAAGAAATGGAACATCAATTAAGAAATAGAACATCAAACCTAAAATGGAACAGCAGTTAAGAAATAGAACAACAAACCTGAAATGGAACAACAGTTAAGAAATAGAACAACAAATAAGTCTAACAAGCAGTAACACCTTAGTTTATAAGATCAAATGCACTAATCCTAATCTACGGGAATCAAATGACAATCCTTCACTCTTAAAGGCAGATTAAATAACACCCCAAAATGGAACAACACTGATTAATGATGAATTATAGAACAGTGCTTGAAAACCATATATACACATGGCACACTTTAATAGTAATCTGATCCAGTTATCAATCTCAGTTAGAGAGAGTATGACTGCATTTCAAAATAGAACAACATTGTTTATAGATCCAACAATCACAAAGAACATAACTTCCAAGATGAATTCCGTAATGTTAATGAACAAGTGCACAGCACAAAGGCTCTGTAATTAAACAACAACAGTATTCTGTAAAGACTGGCAGTATTATATCAACACCTAAAGGAACAGTGATACGATGTAGAGTCAATACAATAGTTCTGTCTTTAGAAACCTTAATAAATTAAACATAACAGAGCATGTGATGTAAACTTACAAAACACATCAGATTACCAAATAACATCGATAAGAAAACTACGTAAAAACCAAATCTAATGGTACAGGAGCAAGTGTCCTCCAGGGTTGGGCCCTTAGCCTCTAGGGGTACACCGCTTGAAGTTATTCCAGACTGAAAGATGAATTAGTAACCAAGTTTGTATTAATGCATAAAACGAAATTACAATAGATCAGTTCTTAACGAGACTCGATGATCAAAGTTTTGATCTTAAAGGAAATTACATAAAACATACATACTCTCCCTTCGAGCTAACAGTGTTGCCCCTTTTATAAGGGTGAAGGTAGAGATATCTAAGTGCAAAAAATAGATAAAACAAAAATCCCTCAGGATCAAGGATCCTGAGAGATTCCCCGAACCGTTAGTCCTCAGTGATCTCTTTTCTTTCTTGCGTCGAGCCGATATCTCCACTTCCTCTCCAGGGCTGATTCACTTTGATTTGCTTTTCCTTGTTTGCATACGGTCTCCCGTCAAAGGGACAGTGGTTAACCCATCCTTGTCCTTTCCTTTGGAACAATAGTTTCTCATTTTTCCTTCTTTTTGCATAAGGAAATGACAATTGTCAGTGTTTTCATCTTGCATATTAATCTCACATGTTTTATTACAATTCCTTATCGTTTTCCTAGTTCATGATGCAAAAGGTTTGTAAGTTCTAATGAAAATATGTTGAAATAATTACTAAAAACATACCTTCTTTAGTACTCCACACACCCCCCTACTTACCCTTTTTCATGCCCTCATGAAAACATTGTAGTTGACGTTTAAGGCAGTGAGTGAGTAGGCTGGAGATGGAATCTCATGTGAAGGCCTACAACCATGATGCATAACTAGGTATTCAAAGAAATGGCCTGTCTGACCCTCAGGCATCTCATACAGGGCTTGGTATCCGGGTGCAGGGTGCCAAATAATTGGACTCTAGAACCTATATCCTAACCAGGATGGCCCTGCCCTCAAAATGACTTCGCCATAGAGGTGCAAGCGGTTGGCAACTAATTTAAAATTTTCATACTTAAATGGTTCCTTGAGCTGGATATTCAGATTAGAGATCTGATACCGAAATTTAGCCGCATCAATGGCAGGGTCTTTGATAGAGGAAAAGTATTCTAATCCCTGCCGAATGATTGCCTCATGCATGGGTCCTATTGCTTCAATTACACCCAGAGTATTCATGAGGTTTCTATGTTTTCTCCACAACTGTACTGGATCCCTAGGCTCAACTCTTATCCACAAATCTAATCCGTTTTATTGTCTTTGGAAAGCATTATAGGCTTTAAGCCATTTAATTTGATTAACCCCAAATGAAATAAATGCCTATAATTGAATATCCCCAACAAAAGGGCCAGGGTTCAGCTTGGTCTCCTGGTATAATACAAGGTTATGCATATAAAACTCACACAGTAGTCTCTGAACTTTTACCTCGTAGTGCTTACAGTAGTTTATAAAATCATCGATGGTGTTAATTTGTATGGGAGCACCTGCTTTAACAGCCTTTATTTTCAATTGCAAATATCGTTCCATTAAAAACAAGGCATAATTCTTAGCAGGGGCTCTACATGCTAGGACATCAATGTATAAAGAACATAAGGTATCCATCTGCTTGATAACTATATCTAACCTACGAGCTACCTTCACGACTTTTTCTTCTTCCCTTCGCCACCCTTCAAAGGTCTAGCTTTCGGATAGATTGACGTTCCTAAGCTGCTGCTATAGCTCTTCATACTTTTCTCGAGGGACTGTTTACTCTCTAAGCTTTTCTGTTGCTTGCTGAGCTTTCTTCAAACCCTTTCATAAGGTTACCGTTTTTGAATCTCTTTTCCATATGACAGTGGAATTCGGGAGTTTTACCTGAATTTTCCTATTGCGTTGCTTTGAGTTCATGACTCTTATCACTCCTGAAGGTGGTGTCTTCATCTAAATTTCCTTATCGCGGGTCAACATATCATCCATTTCTATCTTAACATGGATATTAGTCCATTGCTGTTCCTTTTCAATTGGAACAACAGTCTGTTTCTCAGCATCATTTGGAATAGCAGCCTAGTTTTTGATAGGATTTTGAACAATAGGATGGACTCTGGTCCTCTACCCCTTTGTCTTGAGGGGTTTTGCTAGAGTGGTTGCATTTTTCCTTCCCGAAGTCCTTTTTACGCTTTGCCTTTCTTTTAGAATCCTAATCTGCTGGTGGAGCTGAACTATTATATTCAGTAGTCTCTACTGTTCCTTTCATAATTCCTTAATTTCCGCAATTTCCTTAGAAGGAACAACAGGCTGTTCACTGCGGCCTGGACTTTGACTAATTCCCTGATTTTCTCTCTGGGGTGCTTCTTCATTGCTCTGCTCTGGTTGCTCCGAGGCAAGAACCCTAACTAGTTCTGTTATTTCTTGGGTGACCTCCTTTTCTGCCCCCTTTCCTCCAGAATTTCTTCTGGTGTCATCTGGCTAGGAACGGATTGTTCCTGTTCAGCATCTCCTATCATATTTTCATCATGAAAAGGCAGATTCTCTTCTTCTACCTCCTTTGCATGTGATTCTTCAGGTGCATTTTCCTCCTGAGGTTTCTCTTCAGCATGGAGGTCTGATGGACTGGAAGGTTGGCCATATTCGCCCATATTGGCCAAAAATTTGGCCAATTCATCTTCTCCCAATGGGTCCTGCAATGGGCTACCTTCCTGTTGTTCCATTTCCTCCTCCTACTCAGATTGCTCGGCTTCTTCTTCTTTTTCTCCTTCCTCTTCTTCCTGCATTCCTTTCTCATCGGCTTCCCCTTCTAATCGTGGGGGTTTCTCATATTCTATCTCTACCGATTGGATGGTGTTTTCTTGGGGCTTCTCCAACCTCCCTCGTAGCCGGACTGATTTCCTTCGTTTTTCTGGACGCTTAGGTGTACTGGTGGCATGTTTACATTTTGGGGATGGTGTGGTCAATCCTCCATTTATCATGGCAATTAGCTCTTCCCAGCTGCTCTGCTGCTGGGTAAGGATATGGTTGACTATTAACCGAATCAACCCATAATGACTAACAACTGACTCTACATGTCGTGCCTTTTTTATGCTCCGTGCAACGTCATGAAGTAATGAATTCAAAAATGCAGGTAAATTTATAGAGCATTTTTTCTTTAGTACAACTAAGAGTTTAAGATGTCGTGGTCTTACCATGTCTTTTTCTGCCTTCACAGGTGATGTAGCTTTGAATGGTCTTCGCCAATTCTACCCATAGCTCTCCTAATGCTGTTGGCAAAACCCCCTTTCCTTTAATTGTCAGGTTCTGGCCTTCCTCTTGGAAGATTTCTATAATCTTCTGCAATCTCTCCTTCTTTAACATCCATACAGGTCCAGCGGCTGGCAGTCCCGAGACTTCTGCGATTATCTCGTCGGTGACTGTTATGCGTCTCCCCCTCACTGTGGAGCGATCCTCTTGCAAGTTCTGCAAGAATTCAATTGCCACAGTCTCGTTGGATTCCTGTAAGCGGTTGAGATAAGTTAGCCACCCTGCTCTTGCCAGGATTTCCCAGACAACAACAGAGATTGTTAACACCTGCGGTTCTCTCCGAATCGATCTTCCTCCCATGTTTAGGGTTTCGTTGTAAACTCTCAATGAAATGACATATGTTCACACTGTTGAAACATAGAGAGGCTCACAGATGCAAGACTCACTTAAAATCTAATGCTGCAGAGTATACAATGGAAATAGCTTATGAACAACAAGTCATGCAGAAAAATAAAAAATAATAAAAAAATAGTATACCATTGAGTTGTGCTATACCCCAGTACATAACTTCCCGAATAGTGATCTGACACATAATCCAGGGAATGATGAGGTTAACCTGCCCCCCCGCAATGTGATAGGTCGTCCCGGCCATCAAATAAAGGAGCGGCGCCCGTTCTTAAATAGAGTCCTTAAAGAACAACGTATGGAAATATGCCATGTTTACAAAAGTAGCAAATTACCGAAATCGAGACGTAGAGTTGGGTCGCTTAATACGTAAGAGACTACAGTGATATGATGCGAGGCTGGGGATATGACATATGCCGTGGATACAGAGTCTCATGCGGTCATTGTCAATTGTTCTGTCATGATTGGTGATAATAGATATTCATGCGTTGTATGGTTTGGGAAATAATATATAATTGGTTACTAAGGCATAAGAAACAGAAGGGTGCTATTAACTACCTATTGGTGTAAATAATGTGACTTCAATACCATTAACAGTGCTCTGCTGCCGACAGGTGTCCATAACCTTGGCAGAGTTGTTTATTTCACCCATGGAACCATGATCCTTTGTGTATGCTCAGGAAATGTTGTGTGATGTCAAAATGTAGGCCATTATGCTGGCTTAGTGACCAGTTAGCCATAATGCCATTCATGAGGAATGAGCGAAAGGTGGGCAGGTCGGCTCGTGATGAGACCTGTTCCAAGGGTTCTTTATTTGATATACCTTTTGGACCATATCCCTGGTGTGGTGGCCATAGTGGGAATGCCACTTCGCTTTCGTCCTCATGATCATGGTAGGCTGGCTCTTGATGAGACCCCCTATCCTGCATTTGACAACTTATAAGTCATGTTTGCTCTTTTTTCTTTCTTTTTTCATAAAGTACTTTCCCTATTTATACACAAAGGGTGGTTCAACACTCCTTAAGAGTAGGAATGGTGGAAGAAGTCTTAACATCTCAATAGGAAGATATAAACCCTTTGCTCTTATTCTTGAATAATAATCAAAGAGGATTAAAAGGGACCAACATGATAAAGATAACCAATCAGAGCAGAATCAGTAGAACAATGACAGAAAAAGATAATGAATAAGCATGTCATTCCTTCTGTCCTCTTACCAATCCAGAGCAATTTCTTATAAAGATAGCGATTTTATGATTTACTGATTTCAGTATGTTGTGATTTTGTATTCATTTCATAAGTGCATAGGTGTATTCTAAAAGACTTGAAAGAACAGGGACAATAAGCATCCTTAATTTAGAATAGCAAGGGGAACAAGCTGTTTCAAAAAGGGAGAGCAAAAGAATGCAAGTGGTGTTCCTTTTGGAAAAAGGAACAACAAAAGACCACAAATTCTGTCCCTTTGGAAAAGGAACAGCAGAAAACGCAAATGTCGTTCCTTTGAAAAAGGAACAACAAAAATCGAAAACGTTGTTCCTTTGGAAAAGGAACAACAAAACACACAAATGTCGTTCCTTTGGAAAAGGAACAACAAAAATCGAAAACATTGTTCCTTTGGAAAAAGAACAGAAAAACACACCAATGACATTCCTTTGGAAAAGGAACAACAGAAATAAAAAACGATGTTCCTTTGGAAAAGGAACAACAGAACACACAAATGTCATTCCTTTGGAAAAGGAACAACAGAAATAAAAAACGTTGTTCCTTTGGAAAAGGAACAACAAAACACACCAATGCTATTCCTTTGGAAAAGGAACAGCAGAAATAAAAAATGTTGTTCCTTTGGAAAAGGAACAACAAAATACACCAATGCGGTTCTTTTGGAAAAGGAACAACAGAGATCGAAAATGTTGTTCCTTTGGAAAAGGAACAACAAAATACACAAATGTCGTTCCTTTGGAAAAGGAATAGCAGAAATCGAAAATGTTGTTCCTTTGGAAAAGGAACAGCAAAGCAAACAAATATCGTTCCTTTGGAAAAGGAACAGCAGAACTCGAAAATGATGTTCCTTTGGAAAAGGAACAACAGAACATGAAAATGTTGTTCCTTTGGAAAAGGAACAACAGAACACGAATAGGAACAACAGAAACTGAAAATCTTGTTCCTTTGGAAAAGGAACAACAGAAACCAAAAATGTTGTTCCTTTGGAATAGGAACAGCAGAAACGGAAAATGATGTTCCTTTGGAAAAGGAACAACATAAAACAAAAATGTTGTTCCTTTGGAAAAGGAACAGCAGAACACAGAGATAAAGAAAAGGAACAAAATTACAGCAAAATGACGGCTGATCCAAAGGGTGTTGTTCTTTTGAAAAAGAAACAGCCGGAAGAAAATGTTGTCCTTTTGAGAAAAAGGAACAACAAAAAATAGTAACGACAAAACGTTGATTCAAAAATATGTACAAAAATGATTCGACAAAAGAAAAGAAATTATGTACAAACTATGAAAATAAATAAATTTCTTAATGAATTACAGGTGAGGAATACTTCTCTCCCTCCCCCAAAATTTCCATATCAGAGTCTCGGCGTAGCTGCTGGCAGAAGGACTCCTGAGTCAGTGGTTTGCAATAGAGATGAACTCGGTGGCCATTTTCCTTGAAGGCATATCCCGAACCGTCAATAGTGATTAGAGTAAGGGTACCATTGTCATGTACCTTCTGGATTTCATATGGTCCCAACCAACGAGTCTAGAGTTTCCCGGGGAAGTACTGAAACCTGGAGTTGTACAAAAGTGCCCAGTCTCCTTCGTGGAAGATTTTATTTTTAATGAGAGCATCATGCCACTTAGCTCGCTGTTGCTGGATCAGGGCAGTGTTTTGAAGTGCAGAGAGCCTAATTTCGTCTAGCTCATTGATCTGTTGTAATCGATTAATATGTGCCTCGGTTAGATCTAAGCCAACTTCCTGTGTTGTTCCCAATGTTTGGATTTTGAATTCTATGGGGAAAATGGGTTGTTTTCCAAACACTAATTGATAAGGTGAGTAACCAGTGGTACTTCTCCATGTTGTTCTATAAGCCCACAATGCTTCGGGTAGTCTAGAAGCCCAATCACGTATATGTGACGCAATGGTTTTTGTTAGGATTGCTTCTATTATTTTATTGCTGCTTTCTACCTGCCCATTTGCCTGTGGGTGGTATGGAGTAGTGATTTTATGATGGACATGACAGTTGTTGAGTGTTGCAGCTATTTTGTTCCCAGCAAACTGTGGTCCACCGTCTGTAATTATCTCTCTTGGAAGGCCATAACGTACAAATAGATGGAACATGAATAGTATGACAGAATCCTCTGTAGCTCTTGGCAATAGCTCTGCTTCAACCCACTTGGCGACATACTTTGTTGCCACCAAAATATATGTTTTCTGGTTTGATAATGGGTTAATTGGTCCAACGAAATCAAGAGCCCATCGCTCGAATGGTTCGATGACTAGCTGTGGTTTCAGAGGCATCTCATTAGACTGACCAGGGTGTCCTGCTCTTTGGCAACTGTCACAAGCTTGGATGAATTTCCTTGCATCTTTGAAAATCGTGGGCCAATAATACCCTGTTTGCAACACCTTATGTCTAGTTCTGCGATCGGTGAAATGTCCGCCACATGGTCCGCCATGGCAGGCTTTTAAAATGTCAAAGATTTCATCTTCTCAAACGCATCTCCTGATATGCATGTCTGCCCCTATGTGGAACAAATAGCCCCCAATCCAAGAAAATCGAGTACTCCGCTGAACAATCTATTTCCACTCATTAGGGGTTAGATGCTTTGGTAGTTTACCTACTACTAGGTAATTGGCAACATCAGTGTACCAGGGTGTTTGAACAGCCACAACAAACAGATGCTCGTCCGGAAATTGATCTTCAACTACTGCTGCATCGATTGGCTTTGGAATTCTTGAGAGAAAATCAGCTACATGATTTTCTTTTCTAGGTTGATCCTTGATTTTAATATCAAATTCCTGCAGTAAAATCAGCCATCTAATTATTTTTCCATTTGTGATAGGCTTGTTTGCTAAATATTTTATGGCAAAATGATCTGTGTACAAGATAACAGGATATCCAGTAATGTAATGTCTAAACTTATTGACAACATGTATTACAACTAGAAATTTTTTCTTAGTAACAGTATAGTTTAATTCAACAGGGGATAAATTTTTGCTGATGTAATAAATTGCATATGGTTTTTTATCCTCTTCCTGCCCAAGGACTTCTCCAATGGCTGTATCTGAGGCATTAGATGATATCTGAAATGGAAAATCCCAATTTGGTCCTCGAAGGACTGGGGCTATGGATACAAGCTTCTTCAGATCCTTGAAAGCACGTTCACATTTTTCTATCCAAAGAAAATCAATGTTCCCAGTTAGTGCATACAAAGGTGCAGCAATATACAAATAATGTTCTATAAACCTCCTATAATAACCAGAAAATACAAGAAAACTGCGTACCTCCGTTTGAGTGGTAGGAGTGGGAATAAGAAAAAGTATTTGGATTTTGGCTGGGTCTACCTGAATTCCAGCTGCTGAAATATAGTATCCTAGGATAAGTCCTTCAGTCATCATCATATAACATTTTTCATGGCTTAGACAAGCCCTGGTAGTAATGCATCGTTGTAGGACTTTTTCTAGTGTATCCAATGCTGGATCGAAATTATCTTCGTATGGTGTAAAATCATCCATGTATACTTCAAGTCCCTCATTTATTAAGTCTGCAAAAATGTTGAGGATAGCCCTTTGGAATGTGGCAGGAGCATTGCATAAGCCAAAAGGTAGAACTCGGTAGGCAAATGTTCCCTAAGGACAAGTAAAAGTAGTTTTGTCTTGGTCTTCAGGGGCAATCTGAATCTGATTGTATCCACTGAAGCCATCCATGAAAGAAAAGAATTTCTTTCTTGCCAAAGTGTCTAATACTTGGTCGATGAATGGGAGAAGGAAGTGGTCTTTTTGTGTTGCTTTATTTAGCTCTTTGTAGTCCACACAGATTCTCCATTTCCCATTCTTTTTTGGTACCACCACAAGCAGAGAGACCCGTTTACTATCGGAGATAGGATAGATGAAATTGACATCTAAAAGTGTTTGAAGTTCAGCTTTTACCACATCTTTTAGATGAGGATTTAGTCTCCTCTGAGGCTGACGAACAGGTCTCACATCTTTTTCTATATAAATGTGGTGTGTACATAACTGGGGGTCAATTCCTTTCATATCAGGGTAGTCCCATGCAAGTGATTCTTTATATTTCCTCAATACATGGATGAGCTTCATTTCTTGATCGGATGTGAGGTTGACATTAATGTTTAAGGTTTTTCCCGGTTCAATTTCCACAATTTTACTATTTTCAACAGAGGTAACAGGTATTGTATGATAATGTGTATCTTTAAGAGGATCTTCTTCTAATTCACTTTCAAATGTTGCTGTTATCATGTGACATTGTGTGTGGGATGTGAGTTCAGTTTGACTAATGAAATTATTAATGGCATCATCTTCTGTTTGGTCTTTGAAATAAAGTGCCTCTTAATGGAGATGTAATGTTATCAGTAAGGTATGATACAGGGTGCCTATTAGTTTTGACTATTGTGACACTTAGTTGTGCTGGAGGATATAGAACTAAGTTCTTGATATCTGCTCCTCTGGTTATAATCATATTTCTGTGTCGACAGCCAATATAGGCATCATAAGTGGCAAGCCAAGGTCTACCTAAAATCAATGGATGTCCATCAAGTCAGGTTTTGGGATTTATTATCAGAAAATCGGTTGGATATTCCCAGGAGTCAACAAAGACCATGACATCATGTAGTGTGCCCTCTGGCCTAACCACAGATTGGTCAACCAATTCTAACAAGGTAGAGGTGGGTTCTACAAATGTAATGTCTAGCTTTTGGCAAGTAGTGGTTGTTAAGATATTGATTGCAGCTCCTAGATCAACTAAGGCATTAGAAAGGGTCTGGCCATAAATTTGCACAGTTACTATTGGATTTCTTGGGTCTTCGTATTTAATGGGTGTTTCTTTTCTTGATAATAAGTCAGATATAGTGCCGACTACTTGGACTCTTGGATTATTTGTTATATTCCTCCTTGGTTTCTTTATACACAATTCTTTGATATTTTTTGTGTATATCGGGATGTCTTGAATGGCTTGGAGGAATGGAATTTTTATGTACAAATTTTGTAATTCTCCCAGAATGTCAAAATTAGGATATTGTATAGGTTGAGGTATTACTAATCGTTCTGGGAACGGGGGAGAGGATGTGGTTGCTTGATTATGAGTTTGTTGTTTCTTCACATCCTCTTCTTGTGACAGATGTTCTCTGGGTAACTTATTTTCAACCTGAACTGTCTTATCTCCTTCGGTTTCAATAATACGCCTAGATCTTAACTGAAGGTCATTACACTCCTTCATATCGGCTCCTATTTCTGGTGTTTCTATGATTTGGACAGATTGGACCGGTCTCTTATTTGGATTGGGGTTGGGTTGGGCTGGGAGTTGCGGTCTCAGATTAGACTGGGGATTTTGTTGTAAGGATGGCAGTGTAGTTTGAGGGAGCGGAATGGTTCCTACTGGCTGATGCATTGGTCTCTGCCAGTTTGTCTGCCAGGCTGAACTTTGTGAAGTAGGGGGATTCCATTGTGGTGGGTATGCATTACTTTGCCAATATGGTGGGGTATAAGGAAGATTCAGCCAACCAGATTGGCTTGCTTGATTCAGCCATGGGGTTGAGGAAGGAAACAATTGTGGTTACCAGTTTGGAAATGGGGGTTGAATTTGACTTTATTTGCCACAAAGGAGTTCTAGAAATCTATATTTGGGAATAAGCAAACTAATCCAAGAAGCTCAATGATTACCATGACCTTAAAAATATTTTCCAAGGATGAAATGATTCTTTTGACCTTGAAAAATAACTTACATTAACCATTTAACTCAATCCTAAAACAGGGAATCATTAATACTAAATGTAGAATTAGAAAGAAACAAGAGCAAGAGATGCATGTGCATAAGAAGTGAAAAAAATAAAACAAATGATACAAAAGGGCTCTGAGACTCCTAGGATGGCAAAGCCCAAGGAAGATCAAAGTCCTATGGAGGAGACCAAGATTTAGAAGTTGAACATGACACCAATCTTTATTATTTTCATCAATACAATTACATCCCTGCAACAAAATACAATGGAGCTGCAAAAATATGAGTTCTCTCCATAAGAAGACTAATAAAAATCTCTCCCTTAGAGGAAAATTCAACTTGGTACATATAAAAAATTATTAGGAATCATTCCCCATGAAAGGAGGAAGTTTTCCCCTCCAAAATCCCTTGATTAGTGGATTTGGTTCCCAATACTATGAATCTGCATTAAATGGCAGGGAACACATTCCTAGATTTTTTCAATCATTGGAGTTCCACAATGTGTGCCATAATTCCATAATATCTTGTTGATTTATTATTTAATATTGATCCTCCTGTAGTAGGGAGCAAGTCCCTAAATTATCTCCTCCTCCAAATCTTCATAATCTTCCCAATATTCTCATAATATTCCACAAAAATAAATAATATTAGGCACAAATATGCAATTATTCATAAACTTTCCTATTGAACGTATTAAAGTTAAAAATACATTACCTAATGCAAAAGAGAGGTTTAATGTACTGAAGGATGGTTAGATGGGCCTTAATTTATGTTTAATTTAGAGGCATGGGCCTTAATTTATGTCTAGTTTAGAGGCCCATCACAGTGACACATGGCACTTTGTATAAGTTCACTCTACTGACAAAGTATATAATCAGGTCATATTGGGAGATTGTGCATAACTCTTTCTTGGAGAATATATTTTTGATCAGACTGGTGGCATTGGAGAGACAATGTAGAGGGCTACCACAAGCCAAAATTTTAGAACTTTAAGATCTAAAATTACGAAGTTACAGTCGTTTAAATATCAAGCTCCTCAGAGCAAGAAAAATAATGACTCAAATAAAAAAAACAGAAACACCTAATAAGAAAAATTGGATGGATGATTTAAAGAATGTGATTGAAGCTAAGATAAATAGTTTTATATGTGCCATGGAGGCTAATATCGATGGTATGGAAGAAGATTTGAAGAAAGACATGGAAGATTTGAAGAAAGACATGGAAGGTTTGAAGGAAGGTGGGACAAAGCTACTACAAGAAAGGCCTCCTAATGAAAAAAGGGTAGTAGAGGAAACTCATGATGATAAAAAAATAAATGTTAATCATGATTTCATAGAATCTAACATTGGATTGAAGACCCACCATATTCCAAAGATCGATATGAGAAAGTTTGATGGCAAGGATCCCATAACATGGATACTACAGATGGAGAAATATTTCGATATACATGATGTGAAACTATTACAAAAGGTACATATAAAGGGCTTTGTTCTTGTAAACCACTTGTCACTTGGTCAATTTTCATAGAGGAAATGATAGCACATTATGAGGCTACAAAGAGCAACACATTCTTTAGTCAATTGATAAATCTCAAACGAAAGTGTTCAACGGCAGAGAAAATTGAGGACTTCCAAAAATTGAATATAAGGGTAAATGATATTCCACAGAAGCAAAGGATTGATGTATTCATAGGGAATTTAAAGGGTAACATTCAACATGAGGTTCATCTTTGGGAACCTGATTCATTGGAGAAGGCATTCAGGCTAGAAAGAAAAATTGAAAGCAAAATTATGGCAACAACAAATCCTACCACGCACAATTATAAAGATGGAAGTGTTGTTGTTTCTAGCATTCCACAAAATACAAGGTTGAAAACACACCAATTGGAAGAAAAAGGAGAAAATTACCTTTGTTACAGTTGTGATAGAAAATACACTAAAGGTCATAAGTGTGCCGAGAAGAAATTATTTTACATTGATTGTGAAGAGGAGGAAGAAAATGATCAAGAAATGTCAAAAGAAGAAGATATACACCAGGAACCAACCCCAAAGAAAGAAGAAATGAATCCAACCATATCTTGTAACGCATTGGTAGGAACTACCACTCCTCAAACTCTTAAGATAGAAGGACATATCAAGAAGAAAAAAGATAACCTCACTTTCGCATAAAATCGAATGAAACAACAGGCATATCAACATCGCAGCGAAACATGTTTTGATATAGGTGACTGGGTATTTTTACGAATACAACCATACAAAAAAAATGTCCCTCAATCAAGCTAAGAAGGATAATAAATTGTCACCAAAGTACTATGGTCCTTACAAGGTGCGGAAAAAATTGGTACTATGGCATACAAATTGGAGCTTCATGCATCGTCTCAAGTGTCCCTGGTTTTCCATGTTTCATGCTTAAAGAAGGTTATAGGTGACAGTCTCCCAGTTCAAACAATATTTTCATAACTTAACGAGGAAGGAAAAATCATATTGGAACCTAAAGAAGTCACGAAAACAAGAACCCAACAACTACGAAATCGATCAATTTCAGAGTATATCATCAAGTGGAAGAACTTACCCGCTGAAGATTCCACATGGTAGGATGAGAATTTTATATAAAAGCATAAAGAACTACTCAAGCGTTGAGGACAACACTTTTTTACGGAGAGGGGCATGTTAGGTCCCTATACTACTAGTGTAGCCCCTTATTGTATCAGTGCAACCCCCTTATTGTATTGTTGTGCCCATGTAGTCCCCATATTGTTATTATTGTGCCCCATAGAAGCCCACAATTATTATTGTTGTGCCCTTACATTATTATTGTTATGTCGAATCTAATTATATTATGAACCCTTAGACTCCTATATATAGAAAGGAGGTCTTTTCATTTGTATCATCTAAGAATTGTTCAATTATGTAATGTAAATGAGGTTCCCCCCTTGAAGTGGTTGATTTTAAGTCGTTGATCTATCTTTTATATCTTTTGGTGGGCTAATTTCATAACATGTGATCAAAATGTGAGTTTTCACAAGTTCACTTGCTTTCAACATACCATTTTCTTAAAAATATACCCAACTAAACAACCCTCTTCCACCAGACCCCAATTGAGCTTCACTACATCATCTCAGCCTTCGACAAACCTGCTCTGCTACCCAGAACTGTGCATTGCTTGAGGTTGTCCTCCAGGTTAGCTGCATTGCGCAATCCCAAAGGTGAGAAACCTCTCTGCCTCCCAGAATTGCATAGAAACTGCCTCCATGTCTAACTAAACTGCACATTTCTCAAGCATAGTCATCAACGCTCCTTCTTGTCTATCAGAAGCCTACACTTCTCTAAGACCTGGGTCTACATTTCTTCCTAAAATTGGAGAGACATGCCCAACTGGTCATATGTTGCCTTGCTCTGCATTGTTCCCATAAATTGTGTAGTCATGCTCAACAGGTCCCGTGGCAGCCTTGCTCTATCTTCCCTCTAGAAATTATGCAGTAATGACTAGTAGTCCCTCTCTATCCCTGCTCTTTTCTCCCTCTAAAAACTATGCATAACTACCCAATAGTCCCCCCTGCATCCCTGCTCTATACTCCCTCTAAAAATTTCACTGAGGATTCCCCCCTCAGGGTCCCACCTTGCAGCTAACACTGATGACTTTCACTATGCAATCTCACCTCCCGGTGATCACTGCGCAGTTTTCCCCAATAGTGCAGGTTGTCCTCCCAGAATGCCTCATTCCAACATGAGTTACACTTTGTGATGTCCCAGTGAGTTGTCCTCCCTCCCTGTCACCCAGGAGATGAGAACAAAGCATCATTCTAGACTAGGAGGTTTTGGATTTGATGTTGTCCCGTCATGAGTGAATTGCAGGAACTTGTACACTGGTAGATCATAGCGAGACAATGAACGGGATGAAGAAGGAGAACACATGCTGGAAGACTTGGTTGTAGCTGGAAGAAAGTACCAAGCATATTAAGCAACAAGCAAAAGGAACACATGCATTGAACCATCAAGCAAGACCAAGACCATTGAAGACCCCACAGCACTATGCCATGCAAAGGAGAAGACAAAGCACACCAAGAGTACATCCATCACTCAACAACGCAACAACTTGACATGGACATCACAGTTAGCTAGTACATGTTAGCAGTGTCATGTTGAGTTGTGTCATGAGCTGTCTTAGCCACATCACCATTATGGGCCATATCCATTGTAACTGAATGTAATGTAAAGTGAAGTCCAATGGGTGCACATAGAAGTCTAAGAGTTATGTCAATTGAAAAGTCATGGGAAGTTGAACAATCACGAGGGTAGTCCAAGAGTCACAAGGGTCAAGCATCACCCTTGTCTATATATACCCCTCCCATTGTATGAGCAAGGAATTTTCACCTTGGCTCCTCCCACATAGCCTTGAGATTCTATAGTATGTTCTTGGAGGAGTGAGTGGCTCCAATGTCCCACTACTAGGACTAGTGATGTATGGTGTACAAATGTGTCTTGGGACTTTTGCTTAATTCAGAAGCCTGTTAAGGCCAGCATGTTTTCATTCATGTTTTGTAGATGTTTGTAAGATTAATCTTTAAACATTTGTAATGCATGTTTTCTTAACCTGTACTAAGATAATTGAACTACTTTGGTTGTTTTAGTATTTATTTTGTTGAAGATGTGTTGTATTTCTTACCACTATTGTCCCATCCTTCTGGACTACTCCACAGGGCATTAGACATAACTATCTTGTTTACTAGTTATAACAACTGTCACCTCCATGTGGACTACTCTGCTGGATGGTGTGCACGTTTTACCTTAAACTTCGGTATTAATGACTGTTTCATCCACTGTGTACTACTCTGCTAGATGTTGGACAAACCCTTGTTGGTTCGAGTGTGTCTGTCCTGGGTGGTACTATTACCTCTCATCTAGAGGCTCACTTCACTCTCTCCATTTACATTAAGAGAACCCATATACAAGTTACATTATGCACCCACTAGGCATACTCACCTCGCTTTTTGAAGATACAAGCATGACACTCTAATGTGCTAAATAGCAAGAGCTAAGGAAAATCTCTAAGATAATGGAAACCAGGCCATTGTACTAGATGGGATTCCACCAAACTGTGTGAGGTCTAGTTGGGACTTCATATTGGGGAGATCCCCTTAGTTGGCAGGTACAACACTGTCAAAAGGTCTATAAGTAGCTCAGAGGTTTGTGATGAAGGATATATGCATCTATGATTGATTTTAGTAATGTAGTGATTCAGTTTCAGGGTTCAATTTTAGATTTGTACATGGTTATTAATAAGAGAAAGCATGTATATACACAAGCATTATTTAAAACAATAGCGTATAACTTTTGACATATTGTTGATTAGGGTTTGCAGTGGCAAGATTTGGTTTCAATGATAGATAACAATGTATGGATTGATGGTTGACAATGCATTCACATGATCTATTATAGTTTAGTTTGATTGGTTGGAATGAGATTCAGTGATTGAATTGTTTTAGCTGATTAAGTGATTTGATGATGGTAGTAGGTCCAGTATGAAAATTTGATGAAAGGTGGCCTACAGGTTGTAATTTTTTGATAAGGTGGATCCAGTTTGAAACATTATGAAAAGTGATCCACAAGGAATTGAATATAAGCAGGTTGTAGCTCCCTTCTAATAGGTGTTAGAGAACGAGAGAAGCTTGTAGCCTTCTATAGGTGGGTTCCTACGTATTGGTATGAGTATGTGCTACTACAACATTGTAAATATTATTTTTACAAAGAAGACAGAGACAATAACAACATTGGTTTTTTCCCACAATGGGTTTCTACCTAAAAATCCTAGTGTTCATATGTGTTGTCTATGTGTGATTATTCATTATATTCTTACTGCATTTATTTACTATTTAATTAATGCATAATGAAGGAATGATACATTGGTTCAAGTAAAAATGATGAAGAATTAATTGAAAAGATAGTTAACTAGATATGTGTTGGTTGTCTGCATAACAATAGGTACATACAAAGGTGTACTTCATTAAAGTCACATACATAAATTAGAATAGGAAATGAGAAGGTCAAGTAAGTTTTAAATACTGATTCACCCCCCAGTATTTTTCCTAACAATTGGTATCAGAGAAGGTCCTTTAAAAGAAGCTTGATCGTATGAAGGAATATTCATCAAGATGAGCAACCAAGAGGGAGAAGCATCCATCCGACCACCATTGTTTAATGGATCCAATTTGGTTTTCTGGAAGGTCAGAATAGGAGCTTACCTGTAGTCACTTGGAGCTGATGTTTGGGGAATTGTTTAAGTAGCCTATCAATATCCATCCACCATTCCCATAGATGAAGCATAAAATAAAAAGTATGAGACCAATGCAAAAGTTTTCAATGCTCTATTAGGAAGCTTGGTAGAATCAAAATTTGTCAAAATCATGTGGATAAATACCACAAAGGCTATATGGGATTAGATAATCCAAATTTATGAAGGAATCACCAAGTTAAAGAGTGCCAAACTTCAAACATTTATAATTCAATATGAAACTCTTAGAATGCATAATGACAAAAGCATTGCAAGTTTCTTCCTTAGAGTAGATGAGATCGTTAATAAAATCTTGTTGACGAAGTAAAATAATCATCTATGGTTGATAAAATATTAAGATCTCTAACTCCAAAATTTGATTCAAAAGTCTTTTCCATTAAATAAATGCAGGATTTGAAGAAACTTATTGTTGAAAAACTTCATGGGATTCTAAGATCCTATCAAATGAGGAAAGGGGATCCCTCGGATATCAGAGAAGTTGCATTCAAGGCTACTTCTAAAGGAAAATAAAAGGAGGAGCTTAAGGAATGAGGTTATGTATCAGATGAAGAAGAGGAAAATTTCATGAAGAAACTTTAATAGATATTGGAAGATTCAGAGGTAAGCTTCCTTTCAAATGTTTTACTTGTGGAATAGTTGGTCACTATGCTACCAAATGTCCTTATAACGAAAATCATGAGAAAGAGAAGAATTCAACAAAAGAAAATTTTAGAGGAAAGATAAAAAAAAAAGCTTCTACATTCATGAAGATAGAGATGGTCTTTCAAATGATAAAGAAGGTGAGTTTGATCAAGAATATCAATTACTTATGGAATTTGAATATAAATGTACTGATGAGTCTGGTGATGTTTTTATGGATGCCCTAGAAGATAAGGATAGTTTTATTAAAGAAATAATTCAACTTAAAATCCATTTGGAAGAAGCTAAAATAGTAGAAGAAGCTCTAAATAAACAAATCCTAGAAAAGGAGAAGCATAATGAAAAGTTAGAAGTAGAGATAGTAAGTCTAAGGAAGGAACTTGAGAAAAGAAAAGGTCTAAATCTTAGGTTTTCTAAATGATCTGAATCCTTAGATGAAATCATCAAAGTGAAACATTCTCCTATCATAAAAAAAGGTCTTGGATATAATGGAGAATCATCAAATACTGTAAAGCCTTCTAAAATAGGTACACGAAGCTATCTCAATGTAGTAAAAGGAATTAGTCAACAAAATTCCAGCCATCAGCAAAAGGATCAAACACTTCTCAAGTAAATCTCCCTTACTATAATCAAAGAGAAAAATACACAAGAAGGTACTATACTCCTAGAAACTCCTAATTTAATGGTCAATGCTTTACTTTTCATAATTTTGGTCATAAGGCTATTCCGTGTGTTGGTTACAAAACTATCATTTCTAGAGAAGCAAGAAAGAAAAAGGATGAGATTGGGTAAAGAAATACTCTTGCAAAAATTTCTCACCCCTTCAATATGAAACTAAATGTTCCATTTGCAATAACATTGGGCATAAATAAGTTGAATCTAGGAGAAATATGTGATCAAAAACCCAAAATTAACACAAGGCAACAACATATAAGGTATGGAAAAAGAAGACCATGGAATCTGAAAAATTGTGGTCAAGCTTTATATGCTGGAGATCAAGAAAATATGTGGTACATTGACAGTGGATTCTCAAAACATATGACAGGTGATAAATATAATTGTATGTCCTTTAATGAAATAAAGAAGAAAAGAATGTAACCTTTGGAAATAATTCACCTACTACTATTAAAGAAAAATGTATTTTTTTATTGAAAGAAAAATTTAAATCCAATAATGTTTTGTTTGTTGATGGATTAAAGCATAACTTTTTGAGTGTTAGTTAGATGTATGACCAAGGGCATGGAGTTATTTTCATATCAAAGAACCGTGTGGTTCGGAATATCGATACAAGTAAGGTCATAATAAAGGGGACAAGAACTCTTGGTAATGTTTATGTCTTGGAAGGCGGTCTAGAACAATGTTACTTAAGCAAAGAAGAAGAAATATGGTTGTGGCACCAAATATTGGGACATCTAAGCTTCACTCAAATACATAAGTCATGCAAAATAG
This sequence comes from Pinus taeda, assembly GCA_000404065.3. Lineage (NCBI taxonomy): Eukaryota > Viridiplantae > Streptophyta > Pinopsida > Pinales > Pinaceae > Pinus > Pinus taeda. The sequence goes on along the minus strand of APFE030900821.1, from coordinate 107,382 downwards.
GAGCTATTTGTGATTTACCTAACATCTCTCTACTAGAAAGTACCATATGCAAATCATGTCAATTTGGTAAGAAAACCAAGGTTCAGTTCAATGCTAAAGAAGGTACTGCAAGTAAGCCACTTGAACTTATTCATACTGCTAATTTGTATGGATCTATGAGGAAAAATCCACCTTGGGGAGAACAATATTTCATCTTATTCATTGATGAGTTTACTATAATGTGCTGGATTGGCTTATTAAAACACAAAGATTAAGCATTTGATAAATTTAAAGTATTCAAAGCTTTAGTAGAGAATGAGTTTGATTTAAAAATCAAATGTCTTAGATCTGATAAGGGAGGAAAATTCATATTAGATGAAAAGATGAAGCATTTGATAAATTTAAAGTATTCAAAGCTTTAGTAGAGAATGGGTTAGATTTAAAAATCAAATGTCTTAGATCTGACATGGGAGGAGAATTCATATTAGATGATTTTTTTGACTTCTTTGAACAGAATGGCATCAAGAGGAAATTTTCTATAGCTAAATATCCTCAACAAAATGGGGTGGTAGAAATAATGAACAAAACAATTCAACAAATGACACAAGCCATGCTTGATGAGTCTGGGACACCTCATACTTTTGGGGAGAAGCAACACATACATATGTGACTATTCTCAATAAAGCCCATGTCCATGTAAACAATTATAAGACTCCTCATGAACTTTGTTTTAGTAAGCCTCCAACTTTCAAGCATTTTAGAGTCTTTGGAATCAAATGTTACATAAATAATAATTATAATATCCTTGGAAATTTTGAAGCTAGAGCAGATGAAGGAATTGTACTTGGATACTCCTTTAGAAGAAAAGGTTATAAATGCTACAATACATGACTTCAAAATATTTTTGAATGTGTTGATTTTGTGATTGATGAATCATGCATAGGTACCAAAAGGGAAGCACCAACAGATGACAAATGTATTTCTACAACTAGTGAAAAGGATGAATGTTGGGTTAAGGATATGGATGAATAGCTTTACCAAATAGGAAGTAATCACATATGGGAATTAGTACCAAGACCTCATGTTAAAATGTTATTGGGACAAAATGGGTATTTAAAAATAAATTGAACGAAAATGGAGAAGTTATTAGAAACAAAGCAAGACTTGTATGCAAAGGCTATGCTCAATGAGAAAGAATAGACTTTGCACCTATAGCCAAACTTGAATCCATAAGAACGTTTATTTCCTTTTCAAGATTTCATAATTTCAAAGTCTATCAAATGGATGTTAAATATACATTTCTAAATGGGGACCTAGAAGAAGAAGAAGTCTATATTAAACAACCTGAAGGGTTCATTCTAGGAAATGATAAAAATATTGTTTGAAAACTTAATAAGACATTATATGGGCTAAAACAAGCTCCTCGTGCATGGTATTATCGTATTGACAAGTATCTTCAACAACAAGGTTTCACTAAGGGGTCTGCAAATAGAAATATATATATATATAAAGATGGATGATGGTAAAATTTTAATAGTTGTTATTTACGTAGATGACATCATATTTGGTAGCAATGAATATTCCATGAGCCAAATATTTTCTTTTGTCATGCAAAAAGAATTTGAAATGTCCCTACTTGGTGAACTAACATATTTTCTTGGTCTACAAGTACAACAAGCAAAAAATGGTATCTTCCTCTCACACAAAAAGCACCTCAAGCATATTTTGAAGAAATATGGAATGAAAGATTGCACGATTGTACGCACACCACTGGTAACATGATGTAATCTCAGTTCACATGATGATTCTCCCCCAGTCCACCAACTAGGATACATATCTATGATCAAAAGCTTACTTTATCTTATAGGCATAAAACCAAATATCATACATGAAATTAGAATTGTTGGATGATTTCAAGAAAATCCAAAATAAACTCATCTTCATGCAGTCAAGAGAATATTTAAGTATCTACAAGGAACTCAAGGCTTTGGTTTATGATATCCCAAAAATGCAGATCTTACTCTTCATGCTTACACAAATGCAGATTGGGCATAAAATTTTGATGACCAAAAAAGCACTAGCGAAAGAGAATTCTACATGGGACCCAATTGATATCATGGTTCAACAAAAAAACAAAGCTCCATTGTAGTCAATATTCGCAACAAAGCTCATGTACATGTAAATAGTGATCAAGCTCCATATGAACTTTGGTATGGTGAACCTCCTACTGTAAAACACTTTAGAGTTTTTGGAAGCAAGTGTCTCATCAAAAAGACTAATGAAAAAATTTGTAAGTTTGAACCCAGAGTAGATGAAGGAATATTTCTTGGTTAGTCATCTAGAATTAAAGGATACAGATGCTATAATAAGAGACTTCAAAAAATTGTTGAATGCATTGATGTTGTAATCAATGAAGCATGCAGAAATCTGAAATAGGAGACATCAACAAAGGAAGATGATAATAATGAAGACAGTGAATGCTTTCCCATACCAAATTGAAATGATATAGAGGAAGAAATCAATGAAGCGTCAAAAGAAGATACATTTGATAGCGAAAAGCCTCCATCCAGGTATGTTCAAAAGAATCATCCAGAATCTCAAATTCTAGGAGAAAATGGGTTTGGAGTACAGATAAGAAGAACTCTTTTAGGGTCTTCTAGTTATTTAGCATTATTATCCTCCATAGAACCACAAAATGTAAATGAAGCTAGCAGAGATGAATGTTGGGTTAAGGCCACGAATGAAGAACTTGACCAAATTGAAAATAATGATACTTGGGAATTAGTTCCTATACCTCATGATAAAAATGTTATAGGAACAAAATGGATATTCAAGAATAAATTGAATGAAAATGGAGAGGTTATTAGGAATAGAGAAAGGCTTTTTTGTAAAGGGTATGCTCAAAAAGAAGGTATAGACTTTGAAGAAAATTGTGCACCTGATACTAGAATTGAAGCCATAAGAATGTTTAGTTCTCTTTCAAGTTTTCAAAAATTCAAAGTTTATCAAATGGATGTAAATTTTGCATTTCTTAATGGAGATTTAAAAGAAGAAGTATACATTGAACAACCAGAAGGATTCATTCTGGGAAATGATGCAAAGCTTGTATGCAAACTCAAAAAGGCTTTATATGGACTGAAACAAGCTCTGAGGGAATGGTATTATCGTCTTGATAAATATCTTCAACAACAAGGTTTCACAAAAGGATCTGCAAACAACAACTTATATACAAAAATTGAGAATGATAAATTGCTAATTATTGTTGCTTATGTTGATGATATCATCTTTAGCAGTAATGAAGAATCTATGAGTCAAAAATTTTCTTCTATTATGCAACAAGAATTTGAAATGTCTTTACATGGAGAACTAACCTATTTTCTTGGTCTACAAGTGCAACAAACAAAAGATTGCATCTTTATTTCACAGACTAAATATCTCAGGCAGATTTTGAAGAAGTACGAAATGGAAGATTCCAAACTAGTATGTACTCCAATGGTAATAGGATTTAATCTTAGTTCTAATGATGAATCTCCTACAATGAATCAACCAGAGTACAAATCTATGATTAAAAGTCTACTTTATCTAACAGGTACCAGACCAGATATCATGCATGTGGTAGGAATTGTTGGAAGATTCCAAGCCAATCCAAAGGAATCACATCTTCAAGTAGTGAAAAGAATATTCAAATATCTCTAAGGAACTCAAGACTTCGATCTATGGTATCTTATAGATACAAATCTCACTCTTCATGCATATACAGATACAGATTGGGCTGGAAATGTTGATGACCAAAAAATCATTAGTGGAGGTTCATTCTATATGGGATCACGATTAGTATCTTGGTTCAGCAAGAAACAAAGTTCGATTTCTTTATCTATAGCTGAAGTAGAATATGTGGTTGTTTCATCTTGTTACACACAACTACTTTGGATGATGCAAACATTACAAGATATTCAAACTGCATGTTCTCCACCCATATCCATTCTATGTGATAATACAAGTGCTATTAGTATTTCGAAAAATATAGTTATGCAGTCCAAGACCAAGCACATACCCATTAAGTACCACTTTTTACAAGAACAAGTGCTTGAAAAAAAGGTTAAATTGGAGTATGTTCCCTCCAAAGTACATGTTGTTGATATATTTACCAAACCTCTTCCCAGAGAAGCATTTGAATATCTCAAAAAAAGCTCAGAGTTTTTTTTGCCTCACCCTATTGTTAAAACTAGTTTTCAGAGGAATGTTTCCTATACGTGGATTTCATGAAGCAGAGTCACATATATACTTGTGTTTCTGTGCCTGTAATGGTGTATGTGGTTTTTTGATATATAAAAAAATAGTGGGTCAGACTCAAAATAAGATTTTGACATGGGTGTTTAGTCTAATATTTATGGTTATAGTCTGTTGATATGAATTTCTCATTGATGATTGATGAAGAGGCCTTGATGAGTGAATTGTTGAAAATGCCCAGGTAGCACAGGTTCAGGGGGAGCATTGACCTTCAAAACATTACGCATTTTTGGCATCATGGTTGCTGAATTCAGCTATTTTCTTAGTTATTAATATCATTTGTTGAAAAGGTCATGTAAAGACCTATGGAGTCTCTTTTTGTCATATTCTATTATGAATGAGTCCTTTTGGACATATAATGTAATTTGTACCCCCATTATGCATGGGAAGAATGATGTAATAATTGCAATTTCCATTCATGTATGAACATTTGGTATATCCCCACTTGGTTGGGTGATTGATGTATGTATGAGTCATTGGTGATAGCAAGTACATACTCACATAGTTGAGTTATAGAGTCATGTTATTCTTTTGAAAAATATTTCTGTAGACTCCACATGTGCCCAAGGGGAGCATGGACAGTATAGTGCATCTCAGTATGTATTAAGGGGGAGAATATATTGGTCCACCTTTTTCCCTTACTATCAAAGGGGGAGAGTAACTTAGTGTTTCTTGATATATCTAACAAGTTCCACAATTTTAAGTGATAAACAACAATATGGTTGCCATCAAGCCCAAAGGGGGAGATTGTTGGCATTATGATACATGTGTTGTCCTTGATGGAAACCCACTCATGGGTCAATTCAAAATTGATAAAGGGAAACTAACATTGTAACAGGTCAATTAGAAGTAACAGAGAAATGACACAAAAGAACGGGATGATGGAAGAAAGGATTACAGATCAAAATCAAGCAATTGAAGAAAAATAATGTTTTAAGTTGTATTAATTTGTATACGCTGGTTCACCTCAAGTTTCATATACAAGCGAGTTCACAGAAGAAAAGTGTGTATGGGATGGAAAATTAAGGTTAAAGAATACCAAGGGTCCATACCATGGTATTAGCCACAATATTGAGCAGAATAATGGTTACTTGATCCCGTCAAAGAATACCATAGGTTCTAATTGTTTTTTTGGTCTGAGGTATTGAAAAAAGACTCTAAGTATATAAGGAGGAGAATATCAAAGCGCTAAGTGTGCAAGTGTAAGGGTTTTTCATGAATACTTCTATTTGAAGTATATTTTGGGTTGTAAGGGCTATGGTTATGATATAGATTTGAAATATCTTGTGCACCCTTGGATACAATGTTGGATCAGGATCATGAGACCTGAAATGAATTATCATTGTATGATCTGATAATGGATAGTCTAGATCTAATTGCTAATTCATGTTTATACTTTATATGATATGATCTAGGTATATCTAAAGTTTGGAATAGTTGCGAAGTTATAAGTTATTATTTCCATATCTATACGCTGGTTCGCCTTAGTTAAGGTGTGTATACACAGTGATTCGGCACTTCCAAGTAGCATATGCAGAAGAAAATCTTGTTGTTCAGAGATGACTGATCTATCTGATCAATGTTGTTGTGTTACTACTGTTTGTCAATGATGTCTTCATTAGATCTAAAAATAAAATGGATTGTATAAGGAGGTTGAGATGGTTGATTTATTAATTAAGTAAGAAGGGTGATCTTTGCTGCTATCTATTTAGAACTCTGTAATATGACATTAGATCTTCACATTGTCATTGGTTGGTACAGTTTCTGGTTCAAAGATTTTATGATTTAATATCTTTAGAGCTATATGCAGGTTGGGTTACAGAAAGTAGCGTATACATGCAGGTTGGCTTCATTGAAGTAGTGTATACATTTTGACATATGATTTTCGATATTGCAGTTGGTTTTGGTTGTTGATGTAGTGTTCTGGGTTCAGCTCCATGTTCTGGTGACAGTGATCGAATTTTTCAAATTGATTGATTGTTGATAGATGCAGTTGTATTGTAGTGGTGATTGATTTTGAGCTTCAATGTTACTGATGGGTCTAGTATGAAAATTTGATGAAACATGGCCTACATATTGTGTTGTTGTGTACCAGGAGTATCTAGTCTGGAAATTTATGAAACATGGTCCCTGGAGGAAGAGTGAAGGTAGTGGCCTTCTGTAAGTCGATGCCTACGTACTGGTAAACATATCAGCTAGTACAAGAGCTAGGGGGTTGGAGCTCCCTTCTAGTAGAAGCTTGAAAATGAGTGAAGGTTGTAGCCTTTAGTAGGTAGATGCCTGTGTACTGGAAATATTTTGCACTAGTACAAAACCTGTAAACACTTTTTATAACAAGAAGATAGAAGAGTGAGACAACAACAGCTGTGGTTTTTACCCACATTGGGTTTCCACTTGAAAAATCATGGTTTTCATGTGTACTGCTTATGTTTGTTGATTTATTATGTTCTTATTGCATTTTTTTACTACTTAGTAAATGCATCACACTCTGATTTAAGACAATGAATTAGTTGTTTATCAAAGTTTATTATCTATACGCTGGTTTCATTCTTTATAGGTGCGGACACATGCTGGTTGGTTTCTATAAAATAGAGTATACAGTTTGAAAAAGAAAATCATTATAGTGAAAGTTTAAATATTGATTCAACCCCCCCTCAGTGTTTTTCCCAACAAGAAGAATATAAAATCAAGCATCAGAAGTCTACTCCATACCATCTAGAAGCAAATGGACAAGTAGAGTCTACCAACAAAGTGATTGAATCAATCCTCACCAAGATAGTTCACTTGCATAGAAGGTACTAGGTAGAAAAGCTTCCAAAAGCTTTATGGGCCTACCGTACCACATGGAGAAGCATTACAGGACATACTCCCTATGAACATCTTTATGGGAAACATGTCCTATTTCCAATTGAGCTCCATATTCAAACCTACAAGATAGCGGTCAAGTTGAACTTGACCTATCAGAAGCACAAAAGCAAAGAATGGGACAAATCAATGAGCTTGATGAAATAAGGCAAGATGTTATCCAAAAGACTAGTTTAGTCTAGCAACAGAGATCTAGATGGCATGATAAATACATCAAAGAAATAAAATTTCAACCAGGAGACTGGGCATTACTCTTTGATTCGAAGTTCAAAAATTTCCAAGGAAAATTTCAAACTCTCTGGCGTGGGCCTTATGAGATTGAAAATGTTTTTGATAATGGAGCAGTCAGAATTAGGACTATTGATGAAGACAAAGTTCCTCTCTTAGTGAATGGACATCGAATCAGGATCTATCATAAGCCAATGATGAAGGAGGAATTTGTAAAGATTTTCCAGTACAACTCTGATTTGAAGTTGGTTAAGAAGAATTTTTCTTCTTCTCCACCTTAAAATTTTGTCTTTCTATAAAAAAATTAATAATAATAATAAATGAATACATAAAATAATAAATATGTATAAACATGAAAACCAACAATTGTTGGCATGTTTATGCAGGAAATTCAAGGTGAAAAGTAAGAATTGTTGGCATCTTAAATTTTCTTTGTATCCCATTTTCTAAAATCCATCTTCTTTTATCCCTTTCTTTTCAAAAGTAATAAATAGCTACATAATTTTTGATTTTCTGTAGCTCTGATGACTTTCTGCAACCAATTTTATAGACACCTCTGATCATACAATTGAAGGAATGATTGACTCCCTCCACTAAAAAGTACCTGAAGATAGCATAAACGGAAACCAAAGGTTAGCAAGAAAATAATTCAAAGGTATGCACTTCTTTAATTTAATAATAGGGATCAAGACATTACATATATGAATTATAACATAATACTACTGAAAAAATCAAAATCATTATTACAAAGAGTTGATCGTGTCATGTCAAATCCTGCATAATCCACCATTCACTCCCAGTCATCATAACTCATATCCCGATCCATTGAATCGATTGCCCAAAACATAACCATGAAAGGTCTAATGGTTAGATTCTGCCTCATTCCCTTATACCCTCAGTACCTACGCTCTCATTATTCCATCACTCACACTCTCAACCTTTCCACTCTAAAAACCCTACCAAGCCATCCTACCCAGTCAAACAAAACAATTTTGAAACAAAGCTTCTCGACCTTGGGAGTGATAGTCAGAATAGAGCCAACAGGGAAGAAATTTTTGGAGGGGTATCCAAAAATTATTGCAAAAAGTGTAGTGGCTAGAATTTGTAGAAAAAATTGATGGCTTCCATAAAGAAGTGACCAAATCCTTCACCAGGGATTTTGATGGAGTTGAAGTGGAGATAGGGGAGATCAAATTCATATTGACAGAGTCAATTATAGATGAAGCCATTGGACTACCGCAGATTGGAGAGAAATGGTTCAAGAGCAGAGGTATTGAACAAGAAGATAGGAAGGTTTTCCTAAACAAACCAAGCATGGACACCACCATTTTTGAGAAGGGCATCCCAAGCACGACATTGAAAAGTAAGTGGAGGAACCTACTTTTAATAATCCAAAAATTTGTGACCAATGAAGGAAGGTTTGGATGTAATTTTTTCTATCATATTCGGTTGCTAATGACTTTTCTTGAAGAAAATGAGATAAACCTTCTGTATGTCTTGCTGAATAGTCTTAGAAAGATGTCAGGAAATGATCATAGGAGAATTCAGTTTATAGATATACAATATATCACCATGGTCTAGTCAAAATACTTTTTGAATTTCATCTTCAATACATAGATAATAATTGGGAAAGCTTTTTAGTAAGAAATCACTTTCAGGAAGAAACTGATGGACCACCAAATAGTAGCAGACCTAAGAGGGGAAGGAAGAGAAAAATTGATAAGACACAGGAACAAGAACACAATAGCCACATAAATTATTAGAAAATGGCATCCATCTTGCAGAAGTTTTAGAGAAAATAAAAAAAAGAAATGTTAGAAGAAAAAAAGCCAGTAAAGAAACAAAGATTTCACCACAAGCAAAGAAGCCTAAAACAGAAAGGAAGAAAACTCAAAAGACCCCTGTCATAGGTTTAAGAACGAATACCAAACTCAACTCAACAAAAGAACTACCCTAAAAGAGCACATAGCATGTCAATATAGAAATAGAAGAAAACATAGAGGCAGTAGAAGAAGATTCAGGAACTCCTCTAAGGGTTTCATCACCAAGGGTTTCATCACCTAGGGCTTCATCACCAACTATCACCTTGCCTCCTCAAAGTCCAAGATGAAGAATGCTAGAGATTGATCTGGTGCAGCAAGAGATCTATGATTATATTGAATCCCCAGAGAAAAGGGGTGCAAGAAGAACACCAATCCCAATTCAAGAGGAAGAAGAAGTCCAGATTAATTAACCAAAAGAACCTCCATTAATCAATATATTGAAACAAGAAATATTTGAACTGGAGACGTTAACTAGGTACATTAAAAATGAAAATCAATCCTCGAAAACACAAAATGAAATCCAAATAGCTAAGAGTGACAACCTCATCTTACATCTACGTCTGTGGTTTAATAAGAACAAGAAACTAAAGAAGAAAAACAAGGCTTTACAAAGACATATTAGAAACTTGAAATACAATATCCTCATGAGGAAACCAAGGATAGAAATGACTGGAAAGACAGTGAAAATGATGAAGTTAGATGTATTCGTAGAAGTGTCCAAGAAAATGCATTAATTTAATAAAGATATCAATTTTTCTTTTTGTATGAGGACATACAAAATCTTAAGTTTGGGGGAACGTAGAGTTACATAACTTTTTTGTTTTGACATCCTTTTCCCTCCATTTTCCTCTTTTTCATCATCACTATCAACTCAATAAAAGCAGTGAATCATAGATTTTGATAAGGTAAAAACTCTGACATGTCTTATTTTTCATATTCGATAATGTGACTTATTGTTATGTTAAAGATTGCATTAGCTACAAAATTAACATGATGCTATGGCTATTTTATAAATCTGCATCTACCTCCATGTTTTTCAGGGTTCTGGTGCGCCAACGAAGAAAATAAGCACATGGGTAGTTAAGGATTTATCACCTCGTGGATCTCATCCTATTCACTCGAGCCAATTCACTGAAGGAATTACACAGTTGTGCAGTCAAAGGCACGGGTCAAACACAAAGCAATAGAAGTCCGAATGCATCACGTTTCTTTAATTTGCTTTCCAAATAGCAAATCGACGAGATAACACTTCTTCTATTTAGTTTCAAATTTGAATAAGGATTGATCAACAGACCTGTAGGCACAGAAGTATCAAACTATTGAGCATGCATTTTATATATAAGTATGTATCCTCTATAAACGATACCAAGGAGGAAGTAATAATTAATTGCTGAAGAGTTGTGAAATGAATCTTTTTTCCCATATTAATTGAAGTTAGCTTTTTGTGATTCGATGTGTATTTGAGTGTGATTTACACCTACTGGATGTGGAGGGTCACTGCAGACAGTCAAGACTTTAGTTTATTTCAATTCATCGTTGTATATTGTTTTCATTTAATCACTTTTTGTTATCGCATTATCACTACATTCTAGTTTAGTTTCCTTACTTCGTTGTTTTCATTATTTCGTTATAACTCAGTTATTCCATTTACCATTTTGTTATTTCATTTATTCTTACAGTCATTTAATGGTTTAGTTCTTCAACTTTTTTTGCTTCATTACAGTTAGTATTTTCATTCTTTTTAGAATTATAACTTGTACCTACTCTGTAGTCTACAATTAGAGATTTATTTCATGCTCTTTAAATTCAGAATTTGTATATATATTTTATAGACAAGCTTTTGAGGGATCATTAGAATAATTTGAATTTCACTGCTCTGTTTCGTAGCAACAAGGTGTTTAGATAGGTTCATAATTTTAGGATGAATAACATAAGATATTTTAGGATGATACTCAAATAGATATGACCTGGTAGACTAATCTAACAGTAGCTTAACTCCCGCTTATTCTAACAATAGCTTAACTTCCACGTATTAATTTGTATAAATATAACTCTAATAGGAATCTAGTTAACAATGAAAATGTCAAAACAAACATAACCATCATCTTACAAACGAAATAATAGGCTTCTAGCATATATAGTGCACCTACACTTCATAAGTTTACGAACTCTGGTTGATAATTTATGCTTGCAATTTAAGAACATTAAATTGACCAAACATTGAGTATGCTTTCAAATGGAAAACCCTAGTCTCAGTCTGTGAAATGTACAAACAAAAGTGATTACAAAGTATGCAAGAATAGAACCCTAGGTTTTGAGATATCCCTCTCATAGAGAGGATTGAAAGTACTTGGACTAAAATGATATCAACTCATAACAATGACAAATGACCAAAATTGAGACCTTTCGATCACATGACTAGTTTCCAGGTGTTAAAACATGAAGTTGAAAACTTGAACGAGTAATTCGATGTCATCACATAAACGTTTAACACCATATCCCATCGCATGTATATAAATCACTCGATGTTGCTAAGTGTCAATTATAGCCATTATAATTTATCCTTAGCATAGACATATTGAGATTTACCCCATTATGAATTTAATCATAAAATAATGAATGTACATAGTGTTAGGTTATGTCACTTTGAATCATAATAACAATCACCGAACATAGGTAACAAGATTAGTAGTTCTAGGTGGTTTTCGATGGTTTCAAGGCTGAAACATTTTAATATAGCATGGAATATGAAAAATATGTTTACGGATTATAATAGGATTCAAAATATAATCAAGCAATTCACATCCCAAAACCATATAGAATACAAAAGCACCATGACATTAGCAAAGTTTAATCCATAACTAGGGCAAAGGAACTATGCAAGAATAAAAATGACAACATCAGGTTTCTATGTAGACTTGGCCAAATAGATTTGCAATGCTTTCAAGTTTTCTCATAAAGACAAAAGTATTGTGATGTCTATAAAAGTATGAAGATGACATTGAATTATCCAAATAACAAAAGAAATACATCGACCTGTTGGAATTAAGATTTAGGATCAAAGTCATAGAGCCAATAAAAGAGAAGATTATATCAAATTTTAAAGAAAATTATCTCAATCATCATATAATAATGAAGTATTTGCTTGAAAAATAGTGAGTCATCGTTCCAGGTTACTGAAGCAAAGAAAAAAAATTAAATATACAAAAAAATATAGAAAGAGGGACCCATTGCATTAGAAAAAAAGTAAAGGGAGGTTGTTGGGTGGAAAACAAGAGGTTATGATTGGCAGCTTATTCTATTTCAAAACATCAAGACCTAATATAATTCAAGTTATAGGATTGGTTTCAAGGTTTCAGTGTGCACCAAAGGAGACTCATGTGCAAGGAATAAAAATAACTTTCAAGTATTTCAAGGGAACTATGGACCTTGGCTTATGGTACTCAAGAAGAAAACGTTTCACCTTAACATAATATGCATATGTAGAATGGGAAAGAAGTTTTGATGACAAGAAAAGCACTAGTGGAGAAGAATTCTTCTTGGAAACTATCTAGTGTCATGGTTGAGCAAGAAACAAACTTAAATTTGTCTATCTACAACTAAAGCAAAGTATATTTCAGCAACAACATGTTATGCTTAGGTCCTCTTGATGAAATAGAATCTAAAATATATCAAGTTAGATTATGATTAACCTATTTTAGTTATTTGTGATAATACAAGTACAATTAATATATAAAATAACCCCTATTATGCATTCAAAGACAAAACATATTCCTACAAAATATCATTTCCTTAGAGAATAGGTAGTTCATTAGAATGTTAATTTGGAATACATTGCTACTAAGGAGTATATTTCTAAAGAGACACAATTGAATATTTAAGATAGAAGTTGGGAGTAATATCTCTTTATACTCATATGTGAAGGAAATGATAAAAAGTGAATGGTTGTAGTAACCCATATGTCATCAAGAATATGAAAGATTTAAAAAGTGAGCAATAGGAGAAGACTAATTGGAAACCATTAAAACTGATTAAATTGCATGAGAAATAAAACATGGGATTTTTCATAATCAAAGGATATTACTGGCCAATAGGAAGAAAAGGGAAGTGGATATACAAATATAAATAATACACTCAGGGGAGAAGTCTCTTGCTACTAATTTTTGAAAATCGAGGAGAATTGCAATTGAGAAGACGTATCAATTCAAGGGGAGAATCCCTTTTCCACTGATGTCAAAGGGGGAGGAATAACAAACAAAAGAAAAATTGCAGATGATATCAAAGTAGTAAAAAAAATAAAAATTGCAATTAGGGGGAGTTTCAATGAAGTTGCAGATAGATGGAGTTTACAGTCAAGGGGAGTTCCTCAACACTTTTCCAAATTCGTCCGAGGGTTTGTATTAATGATAAGGGAACATTTTTGAATAATATTGCCATTGATTTGAAAGATAAGGGGAGACCCAAAGGTGGGAGTGTGATCAATGGTAGGAGCATAATCAAAGGTAGGAGCATCTAAGGTGTGAAAAGGAGAAAAAAAGGGAAAACCTAAAAATTCAGCAAAAGACGTCAAAACCTAAAAAAAAATATTATAACACAAAAATCCATACAAATCCAATTATTTTGGATCTCTATCATAAGTTAATAGATAGATAATTCATCATCAATTTCTAATTCATCTATCAAAACCTTGGTGTATTAGGGATTTTACAAAGGAAAACTTTCTAGATTTTTCGATATCCCAATTGGATTGGATCTTGGTAACAACCTTTAGTCACATGGTGCTTTATGCTTAACACCTAAGGGATAACTACTTTCAGAATATTGGCATATTTCCATTATATAAAAAAGGTGACAAGTTGAATATTTTCCCAACATTCGGTGTACATATCCCTTAGTCACATCTTTGGTCACATGGGCGATTAAGGTGTAGCACATAAGGGTTAAGATTCCTTGACATATTGGCATATCATTACTATAGAAAAAGGTGTTAAGGTTCAATAATTTTCTAGATATGTGATATAACAGCACCTAGTCACAACTCACTTCACATGGGTGCTTAAGGTGTAGTACCCAAGTGCCAAGATCCCATGGCATATCAACATATTTTCATTCTAGAAAAGCGTAAAGGGTTGGGAATTTTTGATGATATTCTAATAAAGTTTCTCCTAGTTATGTTCTTTTTCATGGAAGAACTTAGTTCCAGATCTAGGGGCTTACAAACCTCGACATATCGATAACTAAAGGTTTCTGGTGATGCACATGTGTTGAAAACAACTGATATCCTGATATTTGGTTCCCAAAATATGTCAACAAGCATAAAGTTTCCAACTATTGACAGAAACAATTCTCGTTGTCCATACTTGAAAAGGTCAAGTTTTGCAAGGTTTTCCTATGTCAAGTGATTTTGGGCTTTTCCTGATTTCTCAATAAAAATTTATTTTTGGTGTTTGGTGACCCCCAACACCCTCTGCCCTTTTTAGTTATAGTGTATCAACAAGTGAATGTCGCTTGGGAAATTTGATGCTCTACTTTCATCTTTCTAGTAATGTTGAATAATCAATATCTTAATATAAAAAACATGGTCACATTGTATGGCCATATATGTGAAGGTAAGGTGCATGAGCACTAAACTTTTGAAAAGACTCGAGTGAAGGGAAATTATAAATTTTAAAACATTATACAACCTATAGAAATGCCAAGTTTTGGAAAGTTGGGTCAAAGGAAGCACCTATATAAGAAAATGTTATAAAGGAATTACACAATGTTTTCAAATAAGATGAGGAATTTACATTGGAGAAACACCAAAGCCATGAAACATGGAATTAAAAGGAGCACCCAAATTTGATTAAGGGGTTGAAGAAAGAACCATATAATAAATAATTACATTGGTAAAAGCAAAGATGATGGAATAATCACCTAAAGAGTGTTAGACAACAATCTTTGCAGCGTCTGAAGTTGGGATCTGAAGGAAGCACCCAATTCACGGAAAATATTTAATGAAAAGACTACAAAAAATAAAATAAATCAAAGAATTGATGAGGTGACTACAAAAATTCAAAGAGAGAATTCTTGGTGTGGTGACTGCAAGAATTAAAGGAGAGAAAATATTTAATGAGGTGATTGCAAAAATTAAATGAGATAAAATGTTTGATGAGGTAACTACAAAGATTCAGAAGAGCACATTGTATTGGAGAAGAAAAGAATTATAGAGTAGAGTTCATAGAGGAATAGTGTCTCTTATAGGTCAGTCCCTACAAAGAAATAGAGGGGATTAACTTCTCCTATAGGTTGGTTCCTACGAAGTAGCAATGAGGATTGGTGTCTCATGTAGGTTGGTGCCTACAAAGATTGTGTTATGCAACCGGCTCAAAAAAGATAGAAAAGATAGATCAATGACTTCAAAAGTGGCCTCTTTGAGGGGGAAACCTCCTTTACATTACATAAATGAACAATTCTTGGATGATACAAATGACAAGACCTCCTTTCTATATATAGGATTCTAAGGGGTCATAATATAATTAGAGGCAACATTAAAATAATAATTTAAGGGCACAAAAATAACAATAGTGGACTTCTATGGGGAAAAATAATAAAAATATGGGGACTACATGGACACAAAAATACAATAAGAGGGTTTCACTAATAACAATAAGGGGCTACGCCATCTGGCAAGCTTGACAATGCCCATCCGACAGATGAGCCACATGGCGGTGGTGGGGAGCCACACAGCAGCGTGTTGAGGGACGAGGCAGATGATTGGGCATGCCCAATTGTTGAGGAACCCATCCCGAATGATTTCAATTAAGTCGACGTGGCTTCCAGGTTTCTGGATGTGGTGGCCATGGGTATGGACGTGGCTATCAGAGGTTCATACGTGGCTGTCAGGTGTAAGGACGTGGCTACCAGGTGTCTTCTGTCTGGTCTTTTTGTTTTTGTTAGCATCTGTTGGAGTCTGGTCTCCTATCTGGATATTATGTCATGGTAATACCTCACTGTTTCTTTTGTGGATTCTAGTCTTAAGAAATGATACCATTTTTGGGTTTTTTGCTTTATGTGGACTGGTTTCCCTAATGTTGGGGCAGTCCAAATTTTTGCTAAAACACCATGTTAAACTCGGTTGAGGCTTGGTCCTCTCTGTAATTTTTGTGCATATTAATAGATTATCTTAACTTAGAAAAAAAACAATAACAATAAGGGGCTACACTAGTAGTATAGGGACCTAACATGCCCCTCTCCTTCAAAAAATTGTTTTCCTCAACGCTTGAGTAGTTATGAATGTTTCTGTATAAAATTCTCATCCTCCCATGTGGAATCTTTAGCAGGTAAGTTCTTCCACTTTATGAGATACTCTAAAATTGATCGATTTCATAGATGTTGGGTTCTTGTTTCCATGACTACTTCAAGTTCCACCTATAACCTTCTTTAAGCATGAGACATGGAAAACTGGGTGAACTTAGGAAGATTCAGGAAGCTCCAATTTATATGCCATAGTACCAATATTTTGCAACACCTTATAAGGACCATAATACTTTGGTGATAATTTATTATCCTTCTTAGCTTGCTTGAAGGGCATTTGTTTATATTGTTTTAGCTATAAAAATACCCAGTTGCCTACATCAAAACTTGTTTCGCTGTGATGTTGATCTGCCTATTGTTTCATTCAATTCTCCGCCAAAGTGAGGTTATCCTTTAAAAGTTGGAGAACTTGTTGTTGATGCTCAACGTGATCTTTCATTGCTTGAACCTTTTTCTTCTTTATATGTCCTTCTATCTTGAGAGTTTGAGGAGTGGCAATTCCTACTAATGCATTACAAGATATGGTGGAATTCATTTCTTCTTTCTCTAGGGTTGGTTCTAGGTGTATATCCTCTTCTTTTGATGTTTCTTATTCCTTTTCTTCCTCCTCTTCACAATCCATGTAAAATATTTTTTTCTCAGCACACTTATGACCTTTAGTGCATTTGTTATCACAACTATAATAAAGCCATTTTTCTCTTTTTTCTTCCAATTGTTGTGGTATCAACCTTGTAGGTTGCAGAAGGCTAGGGGAAACAACACTTCATATTTATAGTTGTAAGTGGTAGGATTCCTTGTTGCCATAATTTTGCTTTCAATTTTTCTTGCCAACTTGAATGCCTTATCCAATGAATCAGGTTCCCAAAGGTGAACCTAATTTTGGATGTTATTTTTTAAAGTCCCTATGAACACATCAATCATATACTCCTTTGAAATATCATTTACCCTTATATTCAATTTTTGGAAGTCCTCAATGTGCTCCACCATTTGACCCTTTTTTTTTAGATTTATCAATTGTTGGGTAGCGGAGGGCCTGCGTAATGTTTTAGGGCTCAAACCCAAAAAATTTGGGTAAAAATATGGTAAAATCTCCACTAGGTGCGCGGAGCACAAATTGTAATGAGTCAAGTCAAAGGATTGTCCGCCTGAAAGTAATGCAAGAAAATAGAAAGTGAGTCGGAGAAATGTATAAATGGAGCAAGGCTCTATGGTTAGAAGTCATGTTTTGGTTTGGATCTTGAACGTTATGGGTTTATGAAGGCAATATTCTCTCTGCGTCTGTAAGTCCGAGTCAAGGGTGTTGGTAGATAGATAGAGGCTCTGCAGCTGTGTGCACAGAGGCCTGGTAGAGTCCGTAGCTGTGTGCACAGACCACTGTAGTTGAGTGTGTAGAGCAGATCTGGTTGTATTGACAAAAGATAAATAAAGATAAGAATTTCTAAAAAATTGTGTGCTTTATTACAGATCTATCTATTTCTTATGTTCTTAATTGATGCACTACTTTTGTCTTTATTATGATTGTGCGCACTGGGTTTCATTGTTACATGTTTGCTTAAAGACCGTAAGAGGAAGATCAGATCTGTAATAAATTCATTAATAAGAAAACGCATTTTTCCAGATCTATGCGGAAGCTCGACAATAGTATAGAGTGGTGTGAGGCCATAGAACGGTTCACAACCCCTCCAAACCACATCAAGACATCCCAAGGGTGTGGGAACCTATTTCCAGCACCCTCCCCTACTACCTTGGGTGAGACTTCATTCCGCACTTCCCGAACTGTTGCCAAAAGGACTGGTAGTGCAGGATTTGTTTAGCTAATAACTCTTTCAAACCTGGGTCAGGCCCCAAAAAGACAACAAATGGTTCCATTGTCAAGAACGGGATCTGCCTAATGGATGTCTGATGTCGAAACATTGGAACCCTATGAAGAAAGAACTTGAAGATTGGCTGGATCAGAAGCTTCACGAGTTTGTGGTACAGGAAAACATAAATCCGTGGATATATGAGGAAAGGTGGTTGGATTGCTACATATACACAAAAATCCACGAGATCTTCTTTGCGTCCTTCTCGACAAAACTGTACGAGTGGATCGCAAGGCTAGCTGATAGTCAAGGAAGGTGTAGACAGGATCAACCCATCGTGTGGACACCAGAGTTGGTGTGTAGGCTAGAAGAATCTAAAGATAAAATCGCATGGGCAATAGATCACTGGTTGGATCAAATAATGGGAGGGGTTTATCACTGAATTCACGATAGACACAACTGTGAGTTATAGTGAAGCAGAAAGACGCTTTCTCCAAGGACCGCTGGGTAAGTACATCAAATCGTTGAATACTTGGATTAAAATGCTATTATGTGAAAAAGGGGTTATGCGCATCCATTGATGTCTGGGGTAACAAGGAGTGGAAGAGGCTACTGAGGGATAGAAGAATTAGAAAATAGTCCTCGCATTTCACTTTCACGAGAAAGCGAGGAGGAGCTCGTAGGGTTCTCTCCGAGAAACGTAGTCCAATTGATAAAACAACGCATTCCACTGATATCGTCGTTGTCCATGCCATCACCTATTTCACCTACATCAAACCCATCTTCACCTACCCCACCTCCGCCACCACCGAGGGTTGGAATGGCGAGTGCAATCAAGTTGTCGGTATTTAAAGGCATAGGAAATGAGGAACCAGATCAATTTTGGTTCGTGGTAAAGGTTGTATGGGAAGCCCAAGGCATAACGGATGATAACATCAAAAAGGCTACTCTGGTTAGCGCGTTGCAGGACCGCATGTTGACATGGTATATAAAATACTTGAGCGATCACCCGAATGCAGGAATAACGGTGATCCAAGACACATTGAACAAAGAATTTAGCCGACCAAAATCAGAAACGTAGTCGATCATTGGGTTCAAAGAAATTGTGATGCTGCCAGGTTAAACCCCGTGGGACCTAGATCAGAGATTAATGAGTGTGATCCGAGAGGCTAACATGACGTTGTCAAATGCGCAGCACCGCGTGTGGTTTGTGGCATCTTTGACACCACATTTGAGGACGGCACTGTTATAGAAAAATATATCAACCCAAACTGAAGCATTAGAGATAGCGATGAGTTTGCATGAAACTCCAATACAGGATCCAGGGTTGGGATTTCAGCAAATCCACATGCAACTACAAAACCTATGCTTAGAGATGCAAATTTTGAAACAAGATAAGACACCCTGGTTAGAGTCACACAATGAGGTGTGGTGCATAAAATGTAAAGGATAGGGCCACGATAAGGATCATTGCTTGATATTTGCAACCTATTGGCCAGGGGGGGCACCTATGCCATTGTGACCAGAGGCACAAGTGGGGCCAAGCACGGCGCCTGCACTCTAGTGCACGATTTTTCAGGTAGGAGGAAAGCACACCATAGACAACTGTCACCTATTGCAGAAACGTATACAATCCCCCTAGTAGCTATTTTGCAATTTTTGTATATCGATGGGCCATGACAAATGAAATTGTCGAAGTTATGAGTTGTTGATGGATCGGACATATACTTACAAGATGCAGACTGAGGCACAAGTTCAAGATCCAGCTGCAGCAATAGCACACAGTGGATTCCAGGGACGCGAGAGGGGATGAGGAGGAATGGGACCAGGAGGAGGGCATGGACAATTAATTTACTGCAATTGTGGAGGGCTTGGGCACTACGCGTGTGATTACACAAACTCAGCCATAACATGTTGCCTGTACTGTTACCAATTTTATCATGAAGCAATAGATTGCCCCACACTAACTGCACAGATGCGTGAAAAGGGGGTGCTTCAGGCTAATCCCACTCAAAACGTCCAAATGATGAAGGATGAACCATGTGAAGAGGATCCTAATGTGAACATGGTGCTCAGAAGTGGTGTGACCACTGGATAGGATAAGGGGAAACAACCTGAGGAGGATACCTGGGTTCACAAGGCCCCTATAAAGCAACCTGAGTTTGATTTGGAATGAGCGAAGGAGACACTTATGGAAGCTAAAAAGAGCTTTGCGGAGGCTTCTAATTCAGGTAGCAAGGATCAAACTAAACCAAAAATGGATCCCTATATGCCAACTACCTTTTTAGAGACATGCATGAAGCTACTACACAAAAACAAAGCAATTAAGGGATTGCAAGAGCTGATAACCAGGTGTGCAGGGTCGGGTGAACCATGCATGGTCTGGAAACTAGGCAAGCATGTTTTGCGCACTGGGCGCGAAATGCGACTAACTGCACAAATTGGTGACTATGAGATGGATCAGGTCATTCTCGACTTGGGATCGAATGCGAATGTGCTACCTAAAATACGTGGGAATGTATGGGCAGGCCCGCACTAAAATGGTCTCCTATTCAATTACGGATTGCGAACCAACAAAAAAAAGTACCCATGGGGAGGTTGCAAGGAGTCACAGTGGACATTGAAGGCACAAGCACACAAACAGACTTTGAGGTAATAGAAATTGTAGATGATAGCAATCCTTACCCCGCATTATTAGGGATAGACTGGGCCACGGACATGAATGGCGTCATCAACCTAAAGAAATGAAAAATGATATTCGAGAAAAAGTCTCTCCGCATAGTGGTCCCACTGGACCCAGCTGAAGGAGCATGCTACACTAAGCCTGTGCGCGATGAGGACAGTGATGATGAATTGGACTGCATCTACCAGATCAGTGCAGGATCAGGATCGGGTGAACCCAACAGCAGATGGAAGAATCTCATGGGAATGGGACAACTCCTGCACGTTGGACTCAGATGAAGAAATCGAGTGATAGAAGAACCAATTGCATGAGATCACAACGCTAAATTATAATATGATGGTTAGATCCCTATGCCACGTAACGAGGGAAGTAAGGGAGTTTCCAACAAATGCAGGTGCAACGAACGTGGAGGAACTGGTAGACCACTGTGACAAGTTAATGCTAGAGCAAAAGCAGTCGGCTGCGCAAATGGAGACGCTGGGTGAAACAATTGCATAAGGGTGGAGGACACACCAACAGACTAGGAGGAAGTGGCATGGATGTAGACGACATGCGCGTGTACACATTGTAGGAAAAAGTAGGGGGGAGCATCCGTTGGCGGCATAGGATGCAGGTGTATGTGGTGCACGTACCTAACCAACTAAGAATCAAAAATCAGAATTCGCCACAGTGATGCATTCTGCCAGCTGTTCGTGACAAAGCCAGTATGAAAATAGGGGGAAGCAGGAACAATGTCCGCCTGATCAAACGACCCAATAGGAATTTGCGGATGCCAAGGGTTCGATGGGCCTATAAACTCATCAGCAGAAGGAGGGGGAAAAAGGTGATGGAAGTAACTACTCAGACCGCAAAATCTGTAGTTCACAAGGGCTCGGGCAAGGAAATTCAGCGGTTGCAGGAAGCCATTCGACGTAGCAGTAGCAGGCTTCACGAAATTGAGGAAGAATGGACACGACTAAGGAGGAAAAGCGCGATGTTGGATGAAGATATCAGCAAAATAAAAATCAGCATTGCAGAAGTGGGCAACGACTCTACAAATAAGGGAACTAGGCCTGGTCAGGTCTAGCTTGGTACTAGAATGAGTTGTGACCCTACTATCATTACTGCAACTGCACCAATGGAGAAGTGTACCATCTACAGCAACGCCCGATGGGATAATGGATATGAAGGCACTTGAAAGGTGCACGTAGCCTGGGCTAGCAGGGAGGTGGAAATCTCACACCTGCGGTGCAACCAGCAAGATCAAACGCGCCGAAGGGGTCGCGCTGCCACGTGGAAAGGTTGGGAGGTGACCGTTGACGTCACTATTCATGACAAGAAGTTCGAGTTACGACAAAGAGGAGCGGGCGGCAGGTCATTGAGATAGGAGCCCCGTGCTAGATATGGAAAGATCTGCTGCCTAGAAGATATTAATAAATTGAAAAAGGAGGGAAGGGTTCCATTCAAATTTACCATTCATCTAAAAACCCTTGGACAACACTGGGATATTTGAGATTTGAGCCAGTACATAACAACAAACATCCAGCTACCAAGTTTCCCATGAGTACCATGGCTAGAACCCAAGCATGGTTCACGAAAGAACTATATCCGACCCAAGAGGAACTAGAATAAGCGACCACTACCCTTGAAGTTCCAAAGTCCCCATGAACACCGCAACCCCGGAAATACAAGCAAACTATGGGGCTAGTCTCGGTCTCGCTGAGATTCAGTAAATTATCAGTGGTCGAAAAGGGAAAAGCAATTGCCACTGAAATAGAGGAGGACTTGGAATATTTGCAAGCCCTGATTGGTCAAATTGAAGCACAGGATGAGGAAAGAGAGGATAATTTTCATAACCTTTCACTACCACCATATATCTCTCCATGGAACAAGATGGCCAAGATATCGAAGTACCTGGACGTTGCAAAGAGTATGCTTCTGACCCTGCTTCTTCTGGATGAAATAAGGTTTGATGGTCTGCTACTGGGCCAAGTACTGAATATCAAGTACGAAGATTGGGATCTTGCAGACAAAAGAAGTTCCCCCAATTGGCCGAAGACAAATTACTGCCATGGAAGTGGTTACAGGGTGTGGAGAAGGTGGGATTACTCAATCTGAGGTGGATACCCCACTATCACCACTTGGCCATCACTATTTTTGTTATCCGACAGTTACTATGCCTGGTACATGAGGGGTATCTCTGGTTGGAGGAACCGATTCCCTTCATGGCCAATTTAGTACATTGAATTACCCACCTGCCTTTTAAAGGGAATGACCCCACAGACATAGTTGGAATAAGTAGCGATGCAAGTCTCACAGAAGTAATGAAGGCTAAATATAAGCTGGAAAAGTGAAATGCAAGTATGTAATAGCAAGCATCAAAGACCGAGGGGTGCGAGTGGCCACCCAGCTGCTGGCCAGTAAACTCACGAGGAAATGTCATGCAGATGAAGTGCCAGCCCCTGTCATTGCGCTTGCAGAGCAGTGTGCAGAAGGGGTTCAATTCAACTGGGCACAATTTCTATGCGATGAATTTTTAAAAAATTGTAAGGAAGCCCAGGAGAAAGGTAAGAATTTCCATTATGCATGGTTGCTACTATTAATCCTTCTAGTTGTAGGAGAATTGCCATATGGTAGTCAGTTTCCCAGCATTGAGAAGAACTTACCTGAAGCAATGCGATATAACTCACTCCATGAGGGTTCGTAAGATCAAAGTATTCTGGATATTCATGGAGGCGAGTATCTGGACATGGATCACTCGTAGACTATGGTTTTCCCCGACAATATATAACAATTTGCAAAGCACGGTCGAGTTCAAAGCAGATATGCATAACCTATATATCCGGGCGCGGAAGGATCCTAAATAAACATGGGTAAAGCTTCCATTCATTGCAATAGACGATGCAATTTATGAGGTACTGGCAACATGGCCCCTGAAGTGGTGCGCCCTAGACATGGCCCTATTAGAAAGGATGGCAGCACAACAGTGAAAGAAGGAAATCTAGTTGCACCTCACTAAATTGGTGGAAAGGACATGTCAGGGACAACAGGAACCTTTGCAGCAGGCAGCGACCAACGAAGTAATAGCCGAGGAGATCACGGAAGATCAGGAAATGTCATCAGAATAGGACATGTAGAGGGAGACAGAGACACGGGAACACACAGACCTTCCCACAAAATCAACCCAAGGCAAGAGGCCATGCATCAAGGAATCGCCACATACACGCAAAAAGTCAAAGACAGGAAAGACTTTGGAGAAAGAGTTTCTTGATAGTAGCAAACTGGCATGCAATGTCCCTCTAGGTGCCTTGGAGGAGCTAATGACAAAGAAGACAATTGTGTTGGGGGAGATCAGAGTGCAGCTGCAGGCATTACGTGTGCGACCATTGGGAGGGATGATACCAAACCTGTAGATGACACAACTGCAACCGAGCAGATGGTGCACACCCACACAATGAACACTTTAGTGTTGCCAGTAGGTGCTACCTTAGCAGAAGCCGAAGGTGACATGAGAAGTTGGGGGTTGAATTTGGCCGCCCTTCCTAGAGAAACCCTATACCAACTGCATGATGGGGTAATCACTTAACTTCATGCCAAGGAAGCATGTGCCCTCCAAATCTTAATGGAGCACAAGGAAAATCTAGAGTAGGTCAGTCTACAGTGCAATGACTTGGTCGCACACAACCAGGAAGTGGAATAGGCCGTGACAAAGGCCTGTAGCAAGGTACCAAAGTTGAATGTCCCAGTGGAACTTCCTATAGCTGACAAGATTCATCAAATGGCCGCAGGATTCCGTACGGACGAAGAGGAGGCCGCGAAATCCCAGTGGGAATTAAATTTACAAATTTCGGAGCTAAGACTGAAGGCATAACCACCGACATCCCCGGAAGTTCAAGAGTTGCGTCAGGGGGAAATTTAAGCACGACTGGAAGTGATAAAGTGTGTTGTCCAAGATTGCTCGAAATCATTGGATCCGTCCCTCTTGACACTCACATCCCTCCAGGATGACCCGATGCTACAGCAGGTAGAGGCAAAAGCACGGGAGTTACAATAGGCTTATGACAAAGTCCGGGGAACTGTGCAATGGTCGCCATCACGCAGCAATTGGCCAAAATGAGGGAGGCCCAGGTTCTCAAGGCACAAGTTGATGTCGCTTGGCAAAAGGAAGTAGTGCTTAAAGAATGCATCCAGCCATGGCTTGATGAGGCATTCACAGTCTCCACCAACATCAACGGAAATTTAGCACACATGCAGGTCGTATATGAACCTAGACAAGCAACGGAAACTGATATTGATGCATCGGTGGCTCGCATAGAACAGGTACAGTAGACGGCAGAGCATTTTGTTGCGAAGGTAAGCAAAGCACAGAAGTTGTTGAATGACCTCCGCATGAAGATTGCTGCACCAACTGAATGTCTAGGGACGAGTCACGATGATTGTGTTGGGGGCCTATTGGGTAGCAGAGGGCTAGCATAACGGTTTCGGAGCTCAAAGCTCACAATTTTTGGAAACAATATGGTATAAGCTCCACGAGGTGCGCAGAGCGTGAATTGTAATGAGTAAAGTCAAAGGGTTTTCCGCCCAAAAATAATGTAAGAAAATAAAAAGAGAGTTAGCTTGCCCATGGTCCGTAGACCATGGAAATGTATAAATAGAGCAAGGCTCTATGGTTAGAAGTCAAGTTTTGGTTTGGATCTTGAATGTTATGGGTTATGAAGGTAATATTCTCTCTCCGTCTATAATTTTGAGTCAAGGGTGTTGGTAGTTAGAGGCTCTGCCGCTGTGTGAGTAGAGGCCTAGTAGAGTCCGCAGCTGTGTGCACGGACCCCTGCAGCTGAGTGCATAGGGCAGATCTGGTTGTATTGACAGAAGATAAATAAAAATAATAATTTCTGAAAAATTGTGTGCTTTATTACGAATCTATTTGTTCCTTATGTTATGAATTGATGCACTACCTTTTTGTCTTTATTATGATTGCACACACTAGGTTTTATTGTTACATGTTTTCTTAAAGACCGTAAGAGGAATATCAGATCTGTAATAAATTCATTAATACGAAAGTGCATTTTTTCGGATCTAGGCAGAAGCTCGACAGCAATACAGAGTGGCGCAAGGCCACAGAATGGTTTGCAACCCCTATAGACCACATCAATACATCCCAAGGGTGCAGAAACCTAGTTCCAGCACCCTCCCCTACTACCTCGGGTGAGACTTCAGT
This sequence comes from Pinus taeda, assembly GCA_000404065.3. Taxonomy (NCBI): domain Eukaryota; kingdom Viridiplantae; phylum Streptophyta; class Pinopsida; order Pinales; family Pinaceae; genus Pinus; species Pinus taeda. The sequence continues at coordinate 81,219 of APFE030900821.1, read as the reverse complement.
TCGTGCTCTGCGGACTGTTGCCGAAAGGGCTAGTAGTGCGGGATTTTTTTGGCTAATAACTCTTCTGAACCTGGTTCAGGCCCCAACAAGCCAACATCAATTGACTAGAGAAGGTTTTTCTATAATTTGTATCCTTATAATGTGATATCATTTCCTCTGTAAAAATTAACCAAGTGACAATTTTTTTACAAGAGAAAATCCATGGATATCATACAAACTGACTGGGTTCCAAATATAAAGTTTCAATGTGTACCTCTTGTGTGTTTTGCACATTATGGAGATCGAAATATTGCTCCATCTGTAGTATCCATGTTACGGGATCCTTGCCATCAAACTTCCTCATATTGATCTTTGCAACATGGTGGGTCTTTGATCCAATGTTAGAGTCTATGAAATCATGATTAACATTTCTTTTGTTCTCATCATGAGTTTCATCTAATACATTTTCACCATTAGGAAGCATTTCTTGTAGCAACCTTGTCAAACCTTCCTTGAAACTTCCATGTGTGATTTTAATCTATTCTTCAAACCATCCACCTTAGCTTCTATTCCATTTTTGGTTACTCTTTGTGAGAGTAAAAATTGTTGCACTTGGTCTCGTAATTTTGATATATCATGTTGTATTTCTTCTTCTTCTTCATGTGTCATAGTATAATTTTCAGGTTGCTCACTAGGTGTTTGCATTTTATTTATTAGGGGCATCAATTAATTATTATTATGCTTCACCATGCCCTTTGAATCACTTCAAATTATTTTTTCAAACAAAACTTATGCATATTTTGAAACAATACACACTTTTTTTCTCTTTGTATGAGCTCAATATTGAATCTATTGTATCTCTATAATTGTGGATCTCTAAGGTTTGAAACTTCATCCTATAGTAACCCTATGAGTCATCTTTCCAACCCCACAATTTTGATTGATATTGGATTCTCCACGAAAGAGTTATGCCCAATCTCCCACAATGACTTGATTATAGACTAGTTTAGTAGAGCGAACTTGTACGAAGATCCACGTGTCACTTTTTCGACCTTCCAACTTGAGAAGGATATCCAAAAAACTATAGTCCATCCTCTTTCTGTCACATTTTACTAAATTCGAATCCAATGCTCATAGAAAACTTTATGATTATTTTCCCAAGGTCACCTGTTTGAGATGGAATTCGGGAACCTACAAAAACCCTAACTTCCTTGGATCATATCTCTGAAAATATAGTGATACAAGATCTTAAATTCGGACACGTCATTCATCAAGATTTCATCTAAAATGGGTATTGTTTTTTAGCTTCTAAAGCTTCGTATAAAAAACGTTATAGCGAACATTCCACAATGACCTGTTTGAATCATTGAAACCCTAGAATCCAAAGCTCTAATACCAAATGTTATGCAACCGACTCACAAAAAGATAGAAAAGCTAGATCAACGACTTCAAAATTAGCCTCTTTGAGGGGGAAACCTCATTTAAATTACACAAATGAAAAATTCTTAGATGATACAAATGACAAGGCCTCCTTTCTATATATATGAGTCAAAGGGGTCATAACATAATTAGAGTCGACATAACAATAACAATGTAAGTGCACAACAATAACAATAGTGGGCTTGTATGGGGCACAATAATACAATATGGAGACTACATGGGCACAAAAATACAATAAGGTGGTTTCAATAATAACAATAAGGGGATACACTAGTAGTATAGGGACCTAATAGATTGTAACAATAGGTTGGTGCCTACAAAGAAAAATCAATTAAAATAACTTTTTCTTTTTTTTTTCTCTTTGAAGGGTTTCCATGTATATCATATGTTCCATACTCTGCTAATGAGTTTGATATTTATTGTGATTGAATTTTTTAAATTAAGTGAAAATTGTATTATATTGATTCATCGTCCCCCTCAATATAATTGTGAATCCAATGAAGAGCATAGCCCCTAAAAAATATTTCCAACTGATCCTACATATTTATCTAGTACACATAACTCTAAAAACTTGTCGCTATCTTTATCATGCCAAAATGTCCAATAATCCTAGAAGTGTGAGATTCTCTTATCAAATGAATATTTCTATGTTGTGATAAAGGCTCAATATGCATTATCACACCAACCCTTGCAACATTCATTAGTGGGGACCATGAAAGCATGTCTACTATATTTTTTCATTTCTTATACCTAATTAGTAGTTGTAATTGTTGCAAGCATCCCAACTACTTATAACTACTCACTTTTTTTCATCTTACTTTAACTTTGTAGATACTAGAGGGGTTAACGGTCAACATGTATGAAGATCTCTTTTCCTAGGAGGTAATACTTCAATTTCTTTAAAACTTGCATAAACAACTTTTCATCATAAGTGGTCTTGTTAAATATTACTCCACGAAACAACTCTAAATGGTAATGCATTGATATTCCTCCTTTCATGAACATCTCCCCTAATGCATATTAACTTACATATGTTTCTAGTTTAAATGGCCATTGTAAGGTTGGGATGGATAGAACTAGAGCATTACTAATTTTCCTCTTTTGGTCTTCAAAGGATAATTCGTGCGGCTTAGCCCAATGAAAAATCTTTCCCATGGAGATCATGGCATGTAATCATTCTAGTACTATTGAAAGGTTTTTCCAACTTATATAGCAACCCATCCTAGAGGTGATATTTGTTTCCTTCCATGGAAATTATTGCTCTTTCCTTGAGATGTTGGTATGTGCCTCTAAAGTATTTTTCCTCCTCATAATATTCACTCAACAAATCATGAATGAAAGGCTTGAGATTCATTGTCACACTAAACACTACAATATTTTTTAGTGTGGACAATGAAAGCATTTATACTAGAATGTTTGTATTCCATTTCTTGTACTTAATAAGTAGGTAAAAGTTTTGCAAGGATCCCAACCACTTGTAATTCCTCTCTTCTTGCATCTTACTTTATATTTGTAGGTACTAGAGGGGTTAACCATTAGAATCTATGATGGTATATTTTCCTAGGAGGTGATGCTTCCACTTCACCAAGCCTTACATGAAGATATTTTCATCATAACTGGGGTAGTTAAGCATTTATCCATGAAACAACTCTGAATGGTAACACACCAATCTTCCTCCTTCCATAAATTTTGCCCATAATGCATATCCACTTACATATGTTTCTACGTCAAATGGTGATTGTACGTTTTGGATGGATATAACTAGAGCATTACTAATCTTCCTCATTTTGTCTTCAAATGATCATTTTTGTGGCTTGGACCAATGAAAATTATCTCCCTTGGAGATGATGACATATAATGGTTCTACTACTACTAAAAGTTTTGCGATGAACTTCATCAAATATTGAGTTTCTCCAATGAAACCCCTAACTTTTATCAAGTAGGTGGGAATATGCCATTGGTTGATGGCTACATTCTTTTTCGAATCCATCCTCAATCTCCTCCACCAATCTTGTGTCAAAGACACACAAGAACTCCTTACCAAACTCACATTTCTTCAAATTTGAAATCAAATGATCCATATTTAATATCTCTACTACCTATGCCATATGTGAGATGTTCTCTTGATAGGTATTATTGAAGATTAGTATGTCATCTAGATACATTATTACCAATGGGTCAACAAAAGGACATAACACATAATTCATCAGTCTCATGAAATTTATAGGTGCATTACACAAATTGAAAGGAATCACTAACCATGAGTACACACCTTGCCTCATCTTGAATTATGTCTTCCACATGTATTATGCTTTCATTCTTACTTGATGGTAGCCTAATTTGAGGTCCATATTGGTGAATAAAGTAGCTTCTTGTAGTTAATCAAACAAGTCATAAATCCTTAGCAAAGGATATATATTCCTTATGGTGATTTTTTCTAATGGATGGTAGTTAATGAACATTCTCTAGCTTCCATCCTTCTTTGCAACTATGTTTATGGGTCAACCACATAGTGATGCACCAAGCCTGATGACTTCCCATTCCAACATGTATTGTCACTGCTTATTCAATTCAGCTACCTCTAAGTTAGATGACCTATACAACCCATTGTTTGGTAGTTACAATTCTGGAAATAATTAAATCTCATGCTCAATCTCTCGCTTGGGTGGTAACCCCTAAGGTTACTAGAACACCTCCTTGTAGGGTCCAATGAAGTTTTGTAGTTGTTGACATTGCTTGCCACTACATCCTTCCAAGGATCTATTCATCTCCACTTCACTACCTTCATCTTGCTAATTTCCTTCTCTCAAAAACAACAATACAAACTTCTTTTGTGCTACCAATTATTATCCTTGCTTGATGAGCACTAATCAAAGAGAATTTAGCCTTGTACCTATGTGCATTTATGGAATATCACTTCCTTTCCTTGAAAAGCCTATATTAGTTCTCTCCTCCTAAAGATGGCATCTCTCATTTAAAAGTATGTGCTTCCCTAGATAGATTTGGACATGTCCAATGGAAATACGTCAACTACTACTACATCCAGAATGTTTTGGTTGATGGAAATCTTGAATATGATTTATTTTCTCACTCTCAATTATATGCCTTGTCTTATCTATACTAACAATTATTGACGTGGATGGTCATGATTCTTTAGGCTAAGCTTCTCAACCAACTTTTTGAAGATTAAATTGGATTGAAAACTAGGATCAAATAGGAAATCTACCTTGTTATTTCATGTGGATCTTGTTGCAAAACATCTTTAGTGTCTCCTTCTCTTCCTTGTGATTGCAACCACCTTGTAGTTCTACTTGCTTCTAAAGAGAAATTAAAGTAATTCTTCCTTATAGGTCTAAGGTACTAACCACACTCTCCTAGACATGTACTATTATCAAGGCCTTCCTCTTCCTCCTCTTCTAAGAATTCTTAGGGCACTTATCAAAGTGCAATTTCTAGAAATCTTCCTCACAATGCCCCTTTTTCTCGCAAGCCATGCATTGCTTAATGGATACTCATTGCTTCTTGTGTCAATGCCACAATATTCTTCTTAGTCCACTTATTCTTGTTCTTCCCTTTCCTCTGATATTCTTTTTATTATGTAAATTGATTCTTCCACCTATCTCCTTCAAGATATTATGATTGAACACTTCTTAATCAATGTATATTGGCATGAATAGCATTAGTTATAACCAATTTAACAACTTACAATGCCCCAAGTACTTGAATATTATATATATATATTTATTATATATATATATATATACTTTTGAAAGAGACACATAACTAAATATTTCTCTTCCTAAACTCCATAGTGAGCTTCTACACTAATTTCCCCTACATTTCCCTAAAGCAATGCCACACAATCTGTTGGTTCTCATCATAATCAAATTGATATAATTGAGCTTTGATTATGTCCTTGAATGAGAATATAATTGAGCTTTGATTATGTCCTTGAATGATTCTAAATCAGTCATTGGTGGCCTATTTTCCCAACATGCCAAAGCATGGTCTTGAATGCAAACCAAGCAAATGCAATCTAATGTTTTGTGGCGACTTCATGTAATCCAAATCCATCCATTGTAACCAATGGATCAATTTGATGGCATTAATTTATTTTTCATATGGCTTGATATCCATATTCACCTTTACATACAAAGGTAGTTGCATTCTATTATGGTTACATTATCCCATCTTTGTCTCACTCTTGAGCTCTGACTTTGGTTCCCTCTGCTTTTTCTTGGAATCTTTTGAGTTAGCCTAGTGTTCTCCAATCTTAGTTTATATTTATTTTGCTTCCTTATCCATTAATTGTGTTACCATCTCAGTTAGTGTGGTAATGGTTTACTCTAGGTGATTAAGCCTAACCTTAATATCTTATTCATGTGCTTCATAATGACCTGTATCATTGTTGGTCCTGTACATTGTTGTAGGCCTATCACTTTTTTCAACAGTCATAAAAATCTTACCATATGTCTCTCAATGTATATTCAAACTTGGGTTTTTATACCATATGATTCATAAACTGTGGATTTATAGCCTATCCATTTGTCCAACATAGATCCTTATAAATGTTTCATTTTCACCAATTTTCAAAATGGCGAGAATGAATGAATGGATGAAGGGATTTTAATGAAATCCACGAGACCAAGTAGTCTAAGGGACCTAGGACTCCAACACATTACAACTTAAGACTTTTCTCTAAGTCTACTCTCTTGTCATGAATCTTGAATAAGAAGCTCATAGTCTTGATGAGCCTCACTTCCTCCAACAACTTGTTCAAACAATCCACCTTCATAATGTTATTAAATTGATTACGAATATCCTCATAAGCATGAAAATCCATGATGTAGTTCCATTTTGACCTCTCCTTTCCTACAAAAGATGCATATTCTTTTTTCTGACTCTTCTTTTGGAGTTGTCAATCTACCTGTTTCATATCTGAGATGATGAGACCTGGTCCTCAACTGTGCTATTAATAATTTAGCCTTTCTCGTGATTTTGGAACCCAAATATATCTTCTCATCATGAGACCATGTCGGGTTGAAATCTTTGACATATAGATATTTTTTTCAACCAATCTACTTTTCCCGCATGGCAGTCCTGAATTTTTAAAGCACCCATCTTTTAACCTCCTCTTTAGAGTTAGGACAATCCTGCCACTTAATGCCCCACTTACCCAACCACTTGTCATTTTGTTTCCTCCAATTTTTCTTCCACCTCTTTAACTCCTCTGCAAAAACTATTTTCGGCCAGTGATGCATATCCATGCCTTCAACCTTTTTTAAGTAACTTAGCAAGCAAAAGACCACCTCATCCTCCATTGGAAACAATCCATCCTCAGCTAAGAGGATCTCATAAGGAACCGTTGATTTGACTTTTTAAATATTAGTGATTAGGTAATTTTGAATTCTTTCTAATTGTATCCTTTTGTGGTCTGACATACTACTCCCATAAAATTCACATCCATAGAGTACAACCAGTGTAACCAACAACCTAAAAAGAGTTTTTTTTTCTGGTCTTCTAGTCCCATAATTCTGCTTTCCTTCATATATTATGTAGAAAGTAAAAATATCTCCATCCCCCCTTAATCCTTTTAGCTCTCTACATGTCTCCCAATTGAGCCTATTGTGAAAAACAATTCCTAGATACTTGTATTTTTCCACTACTTTCATGGGTTTCCCCTCAAAAATAAAATTAACTTGTTGTTTTTTCTTCTTCAAGGAGAAGATCAGGATCTTGGTTTGTTAGCATTTACTTGCATCCCAAACTCTTGAAAAAGGAGCTCTAAGGCCTTCAAATGCTCGCTCAGACCATGAGACAATTTTGCAATTAGGATAAGGTAATCAACATACAAAATAAGTCTCACCACATAACCTGTTCACTGAATATCCTCTCCACTGTTACTGCTTAACCATTCTTCCATCTTATCAATATATAAGTCAAACAATATGGGGGAAAGAGGGCACACCTACTTGACCCCAATGTCACTACCAAAGAATTCAAAAAATCCTTCCTTAGTTCTGATTTTATCTCTAAACTTCTCGTAGAGCTTATGAACAACTGCTCTATATTCACTTAGAATTTTGATCTCTTCCATCCTTCTCGAAAGCTTATCTCTAGGAACAATGTCAAAAGCTTTCTTGAAATCAACAAGGCAACAAAAGGCCTCCTCACCTTGTATGTCCCATACTTTTTCTATGAAAATTCTAAGAGTGATACAATGATCAATGGTAGAATGTCACAGCCTAAAACCAACCCACCCTTTTGCTCTTTTACCATTATTTTCTACCCAACTGCTAATTCTACACTCCACCATGCTTCCAAATAGCTTTCCAAAAAGAGGATTAACCATAATAGTGCAGTAATTGGAGGGAATATTAATGTCTCCACTTTTGTAAAGAGGGATAACAACACTAGTTGTCCATTCAATTGAAAAACTGCTTTGTGTGACGTTGTTGAAGATCCTTTTGATAACCGAAGCCAAGGTTTCAACCCCCCACTTTAAAAATTCTTCTTGCAATCCATTGATGTCTTGAGCTTTATCATTTGCTAGCTTTTTAAAACCACGCTTGACATATTCTAATGAAAATAACTCAGTTGCAGTGTTGATTATGGGTGGGCTACTTCTCTCTTGTTTTCTCTCATATAGAAGCTTCGCATACTCTAACCATTGAGTAGCCAAGATATTATTATCCATTTTCTTTTTCTTTTGTTGTAATTCCCGACAAATCCTTTTGTGATTAAGTTTTACTGAATAAATTAATTCATTCCTTCTTGAAGTCACATACTTTTGTTTTTTTGTTTATCATATTTTTGTACTTTTTCATGCTTTCACTATTTACCTCCTTCTCTTTAAGTGATATTTTTGCAACCTTACACTCCTCATCAAACTAAGGATTGGTTGGAAAAGTGTTTGAAATTATCTTCATTGGCCAAGATCCTTTGCACACCTTTAAGACCTTATGGATTAAAGGGATCACCATATCGCTACCATTGTTCTCTATTACTGCACTACCCTCTTCACTTTCTAAGTTGACTTTTGCCACCTAAAATGATGTTCCAAAGCAACAACAAAAAGCTTTTGATTTTCCTAATTCATAATGAATCTACCATTTGCATGAACTTTCTTATGTAAATGTTGGTTTTTCTCTACCTGCATCCCACTTTTGTGCGTGCCCAACTTAATAAAGAGAGGCATATGATCTGATTTCAACTCAATAGGACAAGCTCGAATATTGAACTCTGACAAATTAGAAATAAAGCTTTGAGAGCAAATTACATAATCCACCACACTTTGACCATTGTAAGTTTTACATGTAACGTCACAGGATCTAGGTCAAGCTTTCATGCCATTGCAAATGACCATGTCATAGAGGCTACATAAGCATAACAATTTAGCACCAAAGTGTGAAGCACTCCCTTTTCCATCTTGAGAAGACCTTTTCCACATGTGATTCTCACTTGGATTTAGCCGAAGAGGATTGTTATCCATATTCTCATCACTACCTAACTACATACACTGAATGTTTGTTGTCCTTGCATTAAAGTCACTGATTAGGAGTCTTGAAGGCAAAAATGTCATTTTTTAGAGTAGCATAAGGGCCTTGACTATCTAAGTTTGCCTTCTTGTAGAATTTCGATTTTTTTGGAACAAAGTAACAAGCAACCAACCTGATTGTTGCATTGTTATCTGTTATAGTAAGCCATATAAATTGCCTATTTGGGTCCTCTTTTTCCACTTTTACAATTCCACTCCAACTTTCTCTTATTAGAACTGTGATCACTCCATGCCCTTTACCTATTCCAGTCTCTTTATTCCATACTAAAATTTTATTGTATCCCTCGAATTCTAGAACCCTATAACCATCATGCTCATGAGTTTCCATAAGAAAAATGATGTATTTCCCTTCTACTATGGGCCAAAACCCGGTCCTCTCCTCCATGGATAACCCCTACAATTCCAACTTACCATGTTTGGATACTCCCGGGGGGCCTCGAATCCCTATTTTTGATTTGTTAAATGCTCATTGATTTGGGCTTTCCCATTTTTTAGCCATGCTCTTTTTTTGCCTCCCTTGTTGGTTTCACTTTCTCCCATTCCTTCCTTCATTGTTCTTGTTGTTCAAATGTCAAATCATCATCCAGGTAAATATGAATATCTCTAAGCATCCCCATATTATTTAGAATAGGCATTTTATCTTCTATACTTCTCAAAATAACTCTCACCTGTCTGCTACTTCCATTTTTTGTTTTCCTACCAATCATGTTAGCCGATTGAATATAGTTTGACCATTTCAACTCATCCTTGAGAAAGTCTCTGACTAAAATATTTGTCCTCTTTTTTTCTCCAAAGTCCTTCAAACCTTTGATAATTGCATTTGTAGCGTTGACTTGCATGTCTTTTTCTTCTCTTACTTGCCTCTTGATTTGCCTCTCCATGATTTTCTTTTGATCCACTAATGGTCCCTTTACCACTTGTGCCCAAGATTAAGCCTCTTCCATTTGTTGCCTTAACTTGCTTTCTCTCAACTCCATGCTTGCCAAAGTTGATTGAAACTCTTCTATTTGTTTTGTGTTGCTAATGTTCCCTACCTCTAAGCCTTTTTTTTTCAATTACCTTGGTTTGCTCTAATTCCTGTCTCAAAGCAATCAACTGTTGTCGCCCTCTTTCCATGTTGTTTTGCAAATTTATTATCTACTCTTCGAGAACCTTGTTTTCCCTTTCAATTTTCTGACAGGGGACTAACACTTCTTTTATCTTTAAATCTTCATGTTGTTCATTTGATTCAATAAGCTCAATTCTTCTTTTCATGTTCATGAGTTGGCTTACATAAAGCTCCGACGACCACAAAAGCATATGCTTTCTTCTTTGTTTGCCAATAAATTTTCACTTTCTCCTTGCTTTAGCATATACTCCTCTTGCTTAGACCACACCCCTTTATCTTTTACATTAACCACCCCTTGATTTGTGTGGACTTCCACTAATTAGTGCATGTTGACAATGACAACTGCCTTGTTATTGGTTGATTTTGGTAAGATCCATGTGAGCTTTTTTTTTTATCTCTGTTTCATTTGTTTAGCTTGTTTACCATTAGAATCTCTTTGTATTGCTTTGCATTCACAAATATCAACTTTCCACTTGTACCAAATGTATCCATTGGAACACACCTTGTCCCCTTACATTTTCTTGCAGAATGCTAGGATAAGGCCTGGGATCGTCGTAGTCTAAAAATTATGCTTTTTTGCCCTAAAAGTTATCGAAATTCCGGCTATATTTTGAAAAAATCCAACAGTGATTTTTGTAAATCCAAGTAAAAGTTGTCAAAATTCATAATTTTAGGTGCTCTAGATGTTTTTGATGACGTTGAATCCATTTCCACCATCAAAAACATGATTCAAGCACTGCATCTACAAGATTTTTTGAAATTTTTTTGCCCAGATTCCAACCACTTTTCACTGTCCCAGCAATTCCTCAGCTTCCATAGACAACTGCGCTGAAATTAAAATGCTAAAATAAGCCCTGAAATTTGAAGATGAATCAAAGGAATGTTCCAACATTCCTCATAAAGCCTCTTAAAACAGAACCCAGTGCTTGGTTTTGAAAAATGTTTGATGTTTTACATCCGGTAACTAAAAAACATAGCTTCTAATTGGGTGGCACAAGCCTCCACTGAATTCACGGGCAAGCGACTGAACGTACAATCAGTCAGCCTCACACAACGTCCAAGAGATGAAAGCATCCTGTACAGGATGAAAGTCCACATACGGCCGGTACAACCTCCAGCTCCTCTAACTCACAAGTTTGAACAACCGCACAGTGGCCTGAGTGCAACCTCTAGGAAATGAACAGAAGTAGCGTACAGCCTCACGGAGATAAATTTGAAGTGTACTGCTTCACAAAAATGACGGTGCTCACATGGTTGACCAGAAACAGCTACCAAAAGAAATCTATAGAATAATAGCCATAAAACAATATTATAATAACTCGCTGTAATTTCGAGTATTTCTAGCTTTACGACATGTTAAGTTGGCTAATAATGGTTGATGCTTAGTTGCACAACTTACAATTAAAAAACAAAATGTGTGGGTGTGTGATTAAAACATTAGTCACTAGTTGTTGGGTAGCATAAATCTAGAGCCAAGGTTGTGCCAAAGTTTTCCTTATGGATCGTTAGCATGTCCTTTGCTCATTGTTTTACTGAAATTATTATTTCTTATGCTTATAATGCCTTATTTCACTCTTGTCATAGGATCAAAAACACAGTAAACACTTCAAAGACTCATTTATTTATTTTCTTATCTTAGAATTAAGATTAATGTTTGTATATAGATTATTTCTAAAAAGGTTGCAATTAGCTAAAGACTTGGTTAATAATAGCTCGAAAGTATGGTTAAGCGGGTTTAGTTTTTTAATTAAAGTGTGATGCTCAGGGAAGTTTAAGCCACACAAATTGTTATTGTAATTAGTAATTAATATCGTTTTCCATTTAGATATTTGAGGAAAAGGGAGGAACTTTACAAGGTTTTGGAAAAGTGCTAGTGTTTTAATTCTAAATGTTGGAATACAATTATAAAGTTTATTTTTATTTCATTGATTGTTTTTTTTTAATCAATTAAGTGAAATATAAAAAGATATATGTTTTATTTTGATTGGATCAAAATCACTTCAAATAATGAATTTTGTGTTTAGTTTGGTTGTGACTTAAAATTAGATTATAATATTACTATTAATATATTTTATTAACGAAACAAATATATATATATATATATATATATATATAATATATTATTATATATATATATATATATATTACTGTTGAAAATGGTTGTTATTGATGTCAAAGGCTATCCAAATGAAAGAGAAAGTTATATTGTTAAATAACATATTTTGAGACATTTCCAACAATATATAGCAACTTTTGGAAATATTGCTTTTGGATTTTTGATGCCCCATTTAGATACCCTATCTTTGAATGAATTTTTACTCCAATTAACTAATTCAAATGGGAGCAAAATATATATGATTGGATGGTCATTTTGAAACCTTTCCAACATCACTCCCTCTAACTCCCCACTATTGAGGAAAATTGATTTTTTGCATATTTATTATACATTCTACTAGTTGCACAAGACAACCCAGCTAATGGACAAATTGGCCCAACCATTGGGCAATTTCACCCTGCCTTTGGGGTCAAACACACTATATATAGGCATTATGTGGAGGAATCTAGGACTCACTTGCTCAAGTCATTTTGGGTTTTTCTAAGAAAGGAAAGGAGAAGTTATGAGGTTCATATCTCATGAACCAAGTGAAGTGAAGCAAAGTTGGAGAGGTTTCTTGTGGGAAGGGTTTTTGACACATTTTTGGAAGGATTTTTGGCACGCTTTGGGAATATTTTTGGTCCTAGTTAAAAGTTGAGTCACAAAGTTGTTCTAAAGGCCAAGTTTTATCCCTAGGCCTATTGAAGGCCAAACTTTGGTCTTGTTGAGGCCAAGTTTCAAGTCTATTATGGGGGCTAAATTTTGGTGTTTGAAGGCCAAGTTCAAGCCTAGTTTGAAGATCTAGTCCTATATTTTTGAAGACTGAATTCAACTCTAATTTGAAAGTTGGTTTCTTATGTTTTGAAGGCTGAGTTCAACTATGTTTTGTGTCCAAAGTTGCAATCCTGTTATAGATCTAAGTTCTAGTTTGATTTTTTAGGTGGTCAAGCTCTATTGGAGAACGATTGCAAGGATCTTTGGAGGCTGAATCTATTTGGCTAAGGTAGTGTTAAGGGAACTATTAGCTGAGGTAGTTTTGATGTTAAGGTGATGATAGGCTTGAGCCCTATTATGGACAGAGATGTATTAAGAACATGGTAACTATTCATTGGAGGAAATTTCAGAGTAAAAGTGGCCTCCTAAATAAAAATAACAAAATAAAAGTTATGAATTTTGGAGGGAAGAGAAGAAAACTAGTTATTTTATTGTATTTTTTGGTTTATCTCCTTATAGGTTTACTCAACTTTCAAGTGTAGACACTTGTTGCGTGCAAAATTAAATTCCACATCCAATGAGTACCCATTATGAACACTTCTGAGAAGACCCGCGTTGATAAAAATTGAAGATAAATTAAAAAAGTGTGTTGAACGTAAATTCCACATCCAAAAACTACCCATTTATGCATACTTTTGAGAAGACCCATGTTGATAAAAATTGAAGATACATTAAAAAAATGTGTTGAACACATTTTTTTTAATGCATCTTCAACTTTTATCAACATGAGTCTTCTTAGAAGTATGCATAATGGGTAATCATTAGATGTGGAATTTAATTTTGCATCCAATGTGTGTTTACACTTGAAATTTGAGTAAACCTATAAGGAGATAATCCAAAAGTACAATTTAAAAAAGTCGTTTTTTTCTTTTCCCTTCGAAATATTTACATGTACCTCCTTTTAAATTTAAAGGATTTTGATTGGTTTACATATTATGACATAAAAATTTCATGGGCACTTTTAGGCTGAAATTCCCTCTAATGGTGGACAACTTTTGTGGTAGGTTTGTGGGCTACATAAGGTAAGTGTTTAGTGTTAAGGTTGATAGGGCACAAGAACTAAACCTTCAAGGTTGCAAAGGATTGTTAATGGTTCCAAGTATATTGAAAATCCCTATGTAGCAGGAAGAAATCTATAGTGTTGAGTACAAGCTTCCAAGTGGTCAGACCTTCTCTTCGAACATAGAAAAAGCCTAAGCAATGATTGTTGAATAGTGAACAACAAGAGCTAAGTAAGTTGAAGTGTCATATGGGAAGACCTCCTTTTGATCAAGTACGTAGAACTAACATGTAGGATATTAAGCCCAAAGAGCTAAGTCAAGAATCCTAGTTGAAGAGTAGAAAGTTAAGGTGTATAGAACAAGTGGGTGTGATCAAGCATGAAGGTGCAAACCTAAGGATTCCATATTTAGATGACAACTCATTGAAGAATCTATTGAGGACTAGAAGTTATTGATGATAGATCCAAGGAACAATTTGAAGACGTAGTTTGGTTCCTACAATTTGCTGAGTTGGAGCTCAACTGGGGGGGTTGGTGTCTCCTGTAGGTTGGTGCCTACATTCGCTGAGTTGATGATCAACTAGGGGAATGAAATATCCTATAGGCTGGCACTTATGAAAGTTGTAAGTTGGTGCTTACTTTGTATAAGGAAGTTTACAAAATATTTATAAAGAAAAAATGTACAAGTGTTTCTTATGTAAAGATATGTGTTTCAGGATTTACGTGCATCAAATGTTTAAAAAATTAAAAATAGTTAAAAATAATGAAATATTGTTTCACGCACCCTCATTATTTAAAAAATTTACAAATAGAAATGAAAATTTAATTTATGATTTGTTTTCTAAAGAAAAATATCATAATCATTTCCATTATTTACAAATAACTTGGTTACATGTGTAACACTTCCAACTTCCTATGGACATTAACTCTAGGAATATCATAAAGTAACTATAATACATAAATATAATAAAAACTCATGTCTTAAAATGTAATTAGTATTACTAATATAGAACTGTAAGTTTTAAACCTTTATATAAAGGAATTCGCACATAGATTCTTTATAAACCAAAAAGATAAATGATGACAATTACACATAATACTCAGAGATTTAGCTTGCGAACGACTAACCAATAAAACCAACAAAAGGTTTAGATCACACCTCTAACTTATATTATCAACTAACTTCATAATTTACAATGTAATATATAGAATCTTGTAGTATATAAAACCTTAATTAGCATTGACCTAGATTAGAATACAATCATAATTCCTTAATTGCAATTAGAAAACCATGGGTTGAAAACTTGCGTGTCACAAAATTGTCAAAAATGGACAAAAAAAAAAAAAAATCCCTTTTTTCATTTTTCCTAAGCTTCACCCCAAACCCTCTAATAAGGGGACTTGACAAGCTCCCCTCAGCGCCCCTTACTCCTATATCAGTGTACAATACATAGGACCCACCTTAAAAATTGGCAACAATTTATGGAGACTACAAAAAATCATTAAAAAATTGAATATTTTTACATAAATATCACCAAATATTTTATAGTTTATATATTAGGGACTAATAAGATTCACCAAGATTTTTAAACTTTAAGATAAATTTTCATCCTTAAAATTTTCCTTCGTAAAAAGTGAGCCCAAAACTCCAGTACGAATATGCTTAAATAATTTATCATCCTATTAATTTAAATAATCCTCTTAATTATACACCTAATAAATCTATATATTGCATGTTGCCATAAAGCACTTTACATATATGTCTTTTGGATCCAAAGAACCAATTTATGAATTTGTAGTCTCCATATATATTGATATTTGAAATTCCTTCATCATTTGCAATGGAATAAAAATGGCGACTACCTTTACTTATGCATGGTATTTTTGGATATCTTTTGTGAATTGGAAAATGATGCAATACATTTATTATGTCGTTGTCCCATCCAAAAAATCATAAACTCAAAGGTTATTCTAATCTACTACCACCCTTTGTTCTTTTTCTTTTGTTATTTTTCATAAGAAATATAAGTTTCTCTTAACTCGTAAGTAGTCCCAATGGAAAACCAAGGAAGGAGATGATTGTTCTCCCTTACATCAAATTCTTATAATCAAAATTTTAAGGCATAAATTTTTTTGTTAAGATTTTGATGACATTGCAAATTCTTTTAATGAAATAACAATGAACAAAATGTGAATGACACTTTATGTGTGTTTTATGTTAAAATATTGTCCCTGTGAACTCATTAGAAAAATAGTCTTGTCTTCGTTGGGGATTATAACTTCTAAGTAAAATTCCAATTCTAAGTTTTGGTCCTTTTAATGCTATGGATTATTGCAATATACATTTTTCGGATGCATAATCACACTACTCATACTAATATTTATATATTATTTATATATGATCACCATGTAGATTTGGAATTTCCTATAAGGCTTCTACATATTGGTTCTATTCCTTTGAGATTTTATTGAATATAATTGTCTCATCTACTCCATTCCATCTTATTGTCCATTTATTCACTTTGTCCCTTCATAAATATTTGCTAAGAAGAAATCATTTTTAGTCTAAAGGTTCTCAATAAAAATATTAAATAGTCTTCAGACTTTGATATTAGCAATCAATGGGTTAGTTTAATGTGAACTTGTTGACCATTTCCTATAAGCCATGGAAATTGTTCTCCGATGAGAGGATAGGATTCCACAAAAGCATTGTAATGAACTATACCTCATAAGAGTGATTTCCTTGGACCCCTAATCCACTTGTTAATGCTTAAAGTATTTATTTTCTTCCTTCTCATAGTTGTTTTCTATAAATTTTTGTGTGGTATATTCACTTGACATTCATAGCCATGGTATAGGTAGCCAAGAATCAAGGCATTGAAATTTTGGCCTCATAGAACTACTCATCATTACATAACAAATGCATGTCTCCCAAGAAATCACATACTAATTATCACATTATAGGCTCTTACCTATGTTCATTTCTAATCACACACATGTGGCATGTAATTGCATCTATTTTTATGACATAAAACAAAATCCATTTGTTAAGTCCCTGTACTATTAGTGCAACCCCTTATTGTTATTAGTGCAACCCCCTTATTATATTGTTGTGCCCATTTAGTACCCATATTGTTAGTATTGTGCCCCATAGAAGCCCACTACATTATTATTGTTATGTTGGCTCTGATTATATTATGATGCCTTAGACTCCTATATATAGAAAGGAGGTCTTGTCATTTTGTATCATCCAAGAATTGTTCATTTGCGTAATTTAAAGGAGGTTTCCCCCTCGAAGAGGCTGATTTATAAGGCATTGATCTTTATTTTCTATCTTTTTGTGAGCTAGTTTCATAACATTTGGTATTAGAGCTTTACATTCTAGGGTTCCGTTGCTCCAAACACACCATCGTGGAATTTTTGCTATAACATTTTCTCTACAAACTTGCAGAAGCTCAGGAAAAACCAATTTGAGCCGCAATCATTTTGAACCTTGAGTCTGAATTTCAGATCTTGTATCACTATATTTTTGGATCTATGATATGAGGAAGTTAGGGTGTTTGCAAGCTCGAGAATTCCATCTCAAACATATCATCATGGAATTTTTTCTATAATTTGTTTTCTACAAATGTTTAGATCTAGAAATTAAAACCCATTTGAGCCAAAAGTGTGGTGCAGCTCGAGCCTGAATTTCAGATCTTGGTTCGCTATATTTTTGGAGATATGGTCCAAGGCATTTAGGGTTTCTACAAGCTCCCAAATTACATTCCAAATAGGTGACCTTGGGAAAATCGTCATAACTCTCTAAGCATTTGATTCAAATTTTGTAAAACGTGATAGAAAGCTGACACACTATAGTTTGTTGGGAATAATTTGTAGAACCTAAGGTCAAAAAAGTGATGCGTGGCATGTCGTACAAGTTCGCTCTACTGAACTAGTCTATAATTAGGTCATCATGGGGGATTGGGAATAACTCTTTCTTAAGGTATCCAATTGTGATCAAACTTGCGAGGTTAGAAAGAGGACTCAAAGGTATATCACAAGCCGAAATTGCAGAACTAAAAGATCCAAAATTACAGAGTTACAGTCGTTACAAGATTGAGCTCCTAAAATCAAGAAAAAACGATATGAGGAAGTTTGATGTCAAGGATTCAGTAACTTGGATACTACATATGGAGCAATATTTTGATCTATATGAGGTGAAATTGTTCTAAAAGGTATGTATTACATCTTTATATTTAGAACCGAATCATTTTGTATGGTATAGAGGTCTTTGTTCTCGTAAATCACTTGTCACCTGATCAATTTTCACTAAGGAAATGATAGCACATTATGAGGAGACAAAGAGCAACACCTTCTTTAGCCAATTGATAAATCTCAAACAAAAGTGTTCAATGGTAGAGCACATTGAAGACTTCCAAAAATTGAATATAAGGGTAAATTATATTCCATAGAAGCAAAGGATTGTTGTCTTCATAGGGACTTTAAAGGATAACATTCAACATGAGGTTCATCTTTGGGAACCTAGTTCATTGGAGAAGGCATTCAGGTTGGCAAGAAAAATTGAAAGCGAAATTATGGAAACAAGGAATCCTACCACTCACTACTATAAATATGGAAGTGTTTTTTCTCCTAGCCTTCCACAACCTACAAGGTTGACATCACAACAATTGGAAGAAAAAAGAGAAAAAGGGCTTTGTTAT
The DNA here is from genome assembly GCA_000404065.3 of Pinus taeda. Classification (NCBI taxonomy): domain Eukaryota; kingdom Viridiplantae; phylum Streptophyta; class Pinopsida; order Pinales; family Pinaceae; genus Pinus; species Pinus taeda. The sequence continues at coordinate 62,562 of APFE030900821.1, read as the reverse complement.
AGTTGTGATAGAAAATACATTAAAGGTCATAAGTGTGCTGAGAAGAAATTATTTTACATAGATTGTGAAGAGGAGGAAGAAAAGGATTAAGAAACGTAAAAACAAGAGGATATACACGAGGAACCAACCCTAAAGAAATAAGAAATGAATCTGACCATATCTTGTAAAGCATTGGAAAGAATTACCACTCCTCAGTCTCTCAAGATAGAAGGACATATGAAGAAGAAAAAGGTTCAAGAAATGAAAGATCACAACAAGCATCAAGAAATGAATCAGACCATATCTTATTACCACTCCTTAAACTCTCAAGATAGAAGGACATATAAAAAAGAAAAAGGTTCAAGCAGTGAAAGATCACATCGAGCATCAACAACAAGTTCTCCAACTTTTAAAGGATAACCCCACTTTGGTGCGGAATTGAATGAAACAACAGGCAGATCAACACCGCAGTGAAATAAGTTTTGATATAGGTGATTAGGTATTTTCATGAATACAACCATACAAAAAAATGTCCCTCAAGCAAGCTAAAAAGGATAATAATTTATTGCCAAAGTACTATGGTCCTTACAAGGTGCTGCAAAATATTGGTACTACGACATACAAATTGGAGATTCTTACATCTTCACAAGCACCCCCATTTTTCCATGTTTCATGCTTAAATAAGGTCATAGGTGACAAGCTCCCAGTTCAAACAATATTGTCAGAATTGGACGAGGAAGGAAAAATCATATTGGAACCTAAAGCAGTCACAGAAACAAGAATCTGATAGCTACGAAACCCATCAATTTCCAAGTATCTCATCAAGTGAAAGAACTTACCCACTGAAGATTCCACATGGAAGGACGAGAATTTTATACAAAATCATCTAGAACTACTCAAGCGTTGAGGCCAACACTTTTTGAAGGAGAGGGGCATGTTAGGTACCAATACTACTAGTGTAACCCCTTATTGTTATTAGTGCAACCCCCTTGTTTTATTTTTGTGCCCATGTAGTACCCATATTGTTAGTATTGTTCCCCCTAGAAGCTCACTATTATTATTGTTGTGCCCTTACATTATTATTGTTATGTCGTTTCTAATTATATTATGACCTCTTAGGCTCCTATATATAGAAAGGAGATCTTGTCATTTTGTATCATCCAAGAATTGTTCATTTGTGTAATGTAAAGGAGGTTTCCCCCTCGAAGAGGTTGATTTCTAAGGCATTGATCTTTCTTTTCTATCTTTTTGTGAGCTAGTTTCATAACACCATTTTACATGTTCATAAATAAGAATACGAAACTTATCTTTTATTATGAATAGTGTCTTCCTCTGAGATAATTCTAGGTTAATTAGTCATGCCAAAGAATCTAAAATGCTTTGTTGTTTTAAGGTTTTCTGGATGACCAATGTTGTGAACAGTTAAAGACAGGTGCTTAAACCTTAACAATGTTGAATTTAATGAAAGGGTTGTTTGTTTGTCTCTAAACAGTTAATTGATTTTTAGTTGAATGAATGGTGGAGTTGAAAGGGTTATAACTTACTAAATATTCAAACTCAGTTTTTAGTTAATTATAAGATAGAGTGCAGGAAAACAATGTTTACCTGCTCAACAAAATGTATTTAATTTTATGAAGACAGGTGTGACAATTTATAGAGATAGATGAGTTTATAATAACAGACAATTTTATAAGTTAATCTCTAATTATTGATTATAACTTCAGCGGGGATTTCAAATAGGATGACGTTCAGTTTAATCTTACCCAAGGTTCTCCATTAAAACTTAAATACTTGAAGAATAACATAATGAAATGAAAACATGAGAAAGACTCAGAAGGAGACAAACTATTTGAGGCAAATCCAGAATCCTTTCATTAATTCAAAGAAAATCTCCAGTTTGATTACAATTCTTCTTTGAAAATATCATCCAAGGAATCAACCCGTAATAACTCAAAGGAAGATTTATTTTTACAAAATATTGATTTTCTAGAAACATGCTTTAACAAAATATAAAATAGTACAAAAATATAGGAATCAAAAAAATTTTAAGTTGTCAGCACTATCTTCAAGGAAGTTATTGATGATCTGCCCCCCAAAATGTGTTGCCTGGATGTTTGTCAATTGATGATGAAAGTTACTTAATAGTTTCACATAGGTGATCCCATCTATCTTCACTTGGTATAGAAAGATTAATTAATTTCCTGTAGACTTCACCCACCTCGGTATACTTTTCAAAAGTAGGCTTATTGACAAAGATATGTTTAATTTCATGCTTGATCATTAAATCAAGGTTCAAAGCCTCTAAGAAATCCTTCCCTATAAGATGACCTTTGATACTTTCAAATTTAGCTTTATCAAGTGCAATTGTATAAAGCTTTTGGCAATACTCCTCCAAACTGATCAAAATTTCATTTAGTGCTACTAGTCTTGGCAATCCTCTTTGATTAAGAAAGTTGAAATTAAAATGAAATATTTGGACAACAGTTCTCCAAGTCTAGCACTTTGTCTCCAACTGAGATAAGATTCTTCTTCTACAAAACCTTTTTAATTTCTAAGATGGTTTTTGTCTTGTGTGCAATCTAAACTTCTTCTGATTCAAATTTGGTTCTTGAATTCAACACCTTGATCGTATCTATGGCCTCCTCTAGTTTTTGTTTAAGTGCTTCTCTGACCTCTTCAATAATTGTCTAGCATCTAGTAATAAGCTCTTCCTGTTCAAAAATAATTTGTATGTAGGGCCAAACTTCAGCTATAGCTTGACTTATATCTGCCCAAATGTTTTCCTTGGCTTGGGTCAAGGTCTGAACCATTAGTGACTCATTTTCCAACTCTTGAATCTTCTTGGTCAGTCTATGGGTCTTTTGCGTCTCTTCCAAATAAAGAGTGTCATTCTTTACTTTCTGTGTCTCCAAATTTTTGAATTTCTTTTGAAGTTTTTCATTTTCTTGTCTTTGGAGAGACAACTCCTATAGGACTTTATTTAGATCACTTGTAGTTGATGTTGACTCTGTTGTTGGTTATGTTGATTCCCCTACTGTCCCTGCCACTATGATTGGTATAGTTGTGATTGGAGCTATGGCCACTTTTGTAGATTGTTCCTTTTCCTTGAGAAAATTTTCTATCTATTCCTCCATCTTATTTATTTGTATATTCTACTCAATGATTAGTTTGAGAATTTCTTCTTATGTTGCTCACTTTCTTCTATCTCCTTGGTTTGAGGATCCTTTGTAGAGGTAATTTGAGTTGCTTCCTTAGTGTTGTGATGTTTGAATTTTTCTTCTTAATGATGTCCTCTGTGGCTTTAACATCGATAGGATCATATCCAATCTTAATTACTAAATATTCTAATGATTTGACCCTGTTATCCTTTGCCAAGGATGATATCTTTTCTATCTTCAACTATGATTGCACATTTGAAAGAGTTGTTCTTAACTTTAATAGTGCCATGGCAGTGTTAGTCATGGTGGAGAAAAGAATCTCCCAAGACTGTATGCGCATGTCCATTTGGTCGATAGGATGTATTTTGCATCAAAAGAAAATATGGTTTTCTTGTAGTCTGAAGGATTCTTCAGAAAAGGTACTTAGGCCTATAAGAATTCCATTTGCATCCTTCCCTTTTCACTGTCAAATGTTGTCAACAATCTATGTTGTGAAGTAGATGTCTACTTCCAAAATTGAGAATAGACATTGGCCTTAAAAGATTCATTCGTTTGCTTAATTTCCAGAAAATTAGTGAAAATGTTTGGTTCCTCTTGTTCACTTACTCTTGTTGACTGTGTAATTTCCAATAGATTCTGTGAAACTGAAGAGGAAGAGGGAGTGTTAAGCACAGTTTCCTCTGATCCTGTAGAAACCTTTGAATCATCTAGATTGATAATTATGGGCTCTTTCGGACCTGAATAATGGTAACTTTAGATTCAGTCTTTTGTTTCTTCTGATAAATGACAAACTCCTTTGCACCCTTTACTGAAGACGATGATTCTTCTCTCAACCTCTTTTCTTGCTTGCTTGATAAGTGGGAGTCTGAAGGGTAGACGCAGGTAGAATTTTCTCTTTCACTTCCTAAAGTGTGTTCTCCTCCCACTGTTCTTGATTCCTATATTTCCCAATCTTTGGTCTTGGAGTGTGATTATAGGATGTGGTTTTAAGTTCCACCCTTAAATTAGAGATTATGTTGAATGGGTCATAAGACCAAGTAAAACTTGGTTGAAATCCCATCTGCTTGAGAATTGAATCTGCTTCAATTCCTGCGACTTTGGTATTACAAATAAAAGGCCCCACTTGGGACTTGATCTTAAACTAAGACTTCCTCTTACCTGAAACAAATGAAACTCATCCATGTTAAACATTTGCCTTATATATTCTAGAGAGAAAATTCCCATTGGAACATATTTAGGCAATTTGTATGGAGCTACATCACAGCCATATACCATAATATCTATGTAATTCTGGTAAAGATATCAGTCTCCAGTCTTAGATCTATGTAAACTTTGAAACAGGAACTTTGGCCAAAAATCCCTAAAAAAAGCATAAAAAACAGTGCTAAAAACGAAAAGTGTTGACGCTGGAATAACACCTTTTTTTCCTTTGGTAAACTTTCAACATGTTTTAAAAATGGCGGTGAAAACCAATTTTTTGCGCAAAAATTATCCAAAAAGCACCTTCAAAACAAAAACTGTTGATGCTGGGAGAACACTCTTTTTTTTTCAAAAGTAAAATTTCAACATTTCGAAATATTGGCGTAAAATATTTTATCATGACCCCGAAAAACATTAAATTATGAAAACATAAAATAAAAATTAAAA